>CABHPH010132197.1:10239-23390 GCA_902168325.1 Peromyscus nudipes | reverse complement strand
ATTAAACTTTAGTGTATTTAATAACATTAGTGGTGTCTTAGTTGGGGTTTAATTACTGTGAAAGACATTGTGACCACAACAACTCTTATAAGGAAAATATTTAATTGGGTGGCTTACAGTTTCAGAGGTTAGTCCATTATCATGATGGCAGGGAGCATGGGAGCGTGCAGGCAGAGATGGTGCTGGAGGAGTAGCTGAGAGTCCTATGACTTGCAGGTAACAGGAAGTTGACTGACACACTGGGTGGTATCCTGAGCATAGGAAACCTCAAAGCCCACCCCCACAGTGACACACTTCCTCCAACAAGGCCATACCCACACCAACAAAGCCACACTTCCTAATAGTGCCGCTCCCTATGAGACTATGGGGGCCAATTGCATTCAGACTACCACAAATGGTAAAAAGAAACCCTCACAATGGAAATTTGAAATAAATAGTTAAATGATAATACAGGGTAAATGTTTTAACTAATCCAGATTAATTTCAAAAACAGAAGTAAATTTAGAAACTGAGAGAGACATTTTAAATATAAGAGATTAAAGAAATGTCTGTCAAAATAGTTTTTGAAACTTGATTATGCACAGAGACAGAAAAATATACATAAAAGATATTGGGATAGTGGGGAAACCTGGGGATGGACTGCATATTACATGATATTTACAAATTATTATTGTTTTTGTCACATATTTAGGTATATGGATATACATATTTTGAAGATGAATACTGAAGTATGGAGTCAGGGTGTTTATAGTTAACTTTTAAATGGGTAATTAAAACAATAATGGCTCCTGAACACTAAGAGGAAAGGGGTGAGAGGAATGAAGAAGACAGGATGACACTTTCAGATTTAGGAAGCAACACATGGATATCATATTCTTTCAATATTTTTCTTTCTTTCCGTCTTTTGTTTTCTTGAAACAGGGTTACTTTGTATAAACCTTCCTGTCCTGAAACTCACTCTGTAGACTAGGCTGGCCTCGAACTCAAAGACCTTCCAACTTCTGCTTTCTGAGTGCTGGGATTAAAGGTGTGCACCACCACCATCTGCCTCAATATTTTTCTGTTTGAGAAGAACTGAAACTATATGGTATGTGTTCAGAATAATAATTTACAAATAAACAAAATAAGACACAAGGCTGTGTAGAAAAGGTAAAGAAAAGCAGAAATCAGTGAAAGAGAAAGCACAATTAAAAGTAAGACAGACCAAAATAGATATATTTGATTAACAATATAGAATGAAAGCAAAATCATTCAAAGAATTAGGGCAATTCAGTATTGGGAAAAATAAGATTTGGAGAGAAGTTGAAAAAGCCATCCCTGTTTACAGATGTTAGTTTATTTTTCAAAGATCAAAGCTAATGTATAAATTTTTAAAATATAAAACTTGCAGCAATATAGTAAGATAAATTGTAAGAAAAAAATCAAGTAAAATATAATGTCAGTTTATTTCTATTCATTAACTCTAATTAGCTAGTACTATTTTATTCATGAAACTTAGAAGTAGATCAAAAGGAAAATTTTGAAAGGATTTAATGGGGAAATTTTCAGATAGTATTAATGATACAAAAAAATCTTCATGCTATGTTGATTTTTAACGATATATTTTATTTGTCCTTTTATATATATTTTATTTGTCCTTTTATATATAATGTCCACCTTACCCTCTCAGCCAGTTCTTCCCAGGCCTCTCCCATGGCTTCCTTCCCACTTCACGTGCTGTTTTGAAAAACCCACCGAGTGTAATTAGTGCTACCAGTGTGTGCATATGTAGGGCTTGCTGAAACATGGGTAAGCTATCAGCGGCTACATTCCTGAAGAAAGCTGACACACTGTTTTTTTTTTAATGTTTAAAAATGGACAAAATATTAAGATGTCATTTTCCCAACTGATATGTGCATTTAATGACTTTCTAGCTAAACTCTCAACAGTCGTTTGCAGGCTTTGTTCAGCTAATTCTAAAATTTACATACAGTAAAAGTTGATGAAAATTCATATGAAAATATTAACACAAGGAAATTCATACTTTTGAAATATTTGTCTCTGGTTTCAGGACAGAAACAGGAAAACAGATGCATTAGCTAGAAAAATGAGTATGCCTACATATTCACATGTGCATATATAAAATTTCCTAGGTCACATATAGAAGCTCAACACTAAAGCTGTCAGAAAACTTAGAGAATGTCTATACATACAAATGAGGAAGTATTTTTAAAGCTATAATATCCATTAAAAAAGCCTTGATAAATTGAAGTTTACTTATATTTATCTACAGCACAAATACTTTAAGTTTAAAAATAAGCCAGAAACATGGAAAAATTGCAACATGAAAAATTCAAATAATTTTAAATTGAGATAAGAATCACAAATGGGTGATGGTGGATAGATGGGAATGAACCTCCCACATTAGACGAGGATGCTCAAATGGCCATCGACATATAAGTCACTTGACTAATTAAATAACTGCATAGTACAAGAGCAATGGGAAGCTTTTCTACATGAGTTGGGTTCCTGAGACTCAAACGTCTGTCAGTACAAAATGTTCAGGATGGAAACACTCACAGAGTCCTTGCTAGTGAAATCACTCTTATTCTTTGGAAAGTGTGTGACGTAAGGCATACGGATATTGAACAAAGAATTACATGTTAAATGTGAAACACTGGAAGCTAATATAAGCTTCTCTCAGGAGAGGGGCAGGCAAGTGTGGCATCATCACATAGTGGAGTACTGTAGTTTAATAATGAGGATTAATAAGCTTTATACTATTATAGGATTTAACTACATGTATATTTTAAAATAATACAGATATGATTCATTGTTGTACTGAATATTATTTTAAACATTTCTGTAAATTCTTTAAGGAATATTCTTTGGATTTGGAGAGAATTGGAACTTTCAGAGTAGAAATGGAAAAGTGGCAATAATTCTTGATTTAGGACTGGCAAAATGGCTCAGTGGATAAAGGCACTTGCTGCCAATCCTGGTGACCAGAGTTTGATCCTTGCAACCTACATGATGTAAGGAGAAAATCCACTGTAACAAATGGTCATCTGACCTCCACACACCTCTGTGGCATACACCCCCCAACTAAGTAAATATAATACAATAGTAATAGTAGTAATAATAATAAAATAATAATAATAATAATAATAATAATAATAATAATAATAATAATAATAATTTCTATTTTTAAGGTATCTTGATTTGTTATCTACATTTTGTATGGCAAATGTGTTACTTCCCGAGAAATGCCAAAGTTACAACTTTTAACTTTCTAAGACCCTGGGAGAGATTCCTGCTCTCACAGGATCCAGAGGCATGCTGTCTGCATTGATGGTCATACCCCTGTTTTGAAGCTGTGAGTGATTAAGAACTTGGAAGGACATTGCAATCTATTCATTGAGCACATTTAAAGACTCTTAAAGCTTGCTCAGCATGTCCGGTTTTGGTATGGCACAGGCGTTGTTTATCTCTTGTATCATACTCAATCTGGCTCCTTTCCATAGAGCCTTCCTAAACATCCTGCAGTGAACTGAAGGCCTGCAAATGAGCAAGAGACGTGACCTGGGATAGTTCCTGGTGTAGTTTCTGCTCCTACTTATAACCGCTTGGAGGCAGTTGTTTGAGAGAAAGGATGAATATGGTGTGAGAAACAGGGAAATCTGAGCTCTGTGGGGATAGGAGGCTGGGAGAAGGAACGTTCCATCAGGAGCCAGTGATCTAATGCTGTGTAAAGCATGGTGCCTAGAACAGAGACAGGCCATCCCAAGTGCTCTCCTGCACCAAGAAGTCAGAGCTCAGGAAGGCACAAGAGGCTTTCATGAACGCAGTGATGTCCCCATGGGCAGAGTGGAGGCCATGGGCTCTTCTGGCTGTCACAAGTTCACTTGCCCCCAGCTCCCAACACAGATGATGAAGGTGGAAGTCATAAGTATATGATTTGATTTAAATGTCCACTTGAATGAGCATGACTTAATGGAGACTCATGTAACTTGGAGGAGATTAATTTATTGTTTTTAAAACATTTTTTGAGAATTTCATATAATGAAATATGACCATATTTCCCCTTTCATTTCTCTCTCCACCTAGGCCCAGATTCTCACCTAACTGAGGAGCTGTTGGTAGCTGATAGCTGCTTGGGGGCCGGGAGAGGGGGGAGAATCACTCTTTAATTCTACTCTTTCTTGTTGCTTTCATGGGCTAGAAAGACAAGGACATCAGAAAGTAAAGTTAAGAGTTTTTCCACAGGGTTTTAAAAAACTTGATTGCAATGTAGATAATCATTATTATCAGAAATTATCTTCTCTCTTTTTTTTTCTGGAGGGAAAAGAGTAAAGATCAGTTTCCCTGGTAATGGAGTATCTATTTTGGTTACCATGTTGAGTCCCTGCTTCAAACCTGCTATGCCCCCAATGTTTCCTTCAAAAGCCAAGCTAAGGGTGTGTTCAAACAATTTCCTGGGCTTTTTCTTTCATATCATATTTATTATAGTTATGTATTTCAAAGGCAGTCTTGTGTGATGCTTTGCCTTTCAATTTCCCTTGCTAACAAATCTGCCATTTATGGATTACATAGGCATGAAAAGTCTCATAAAAACTGTTGGAGCCGGGCGTTGGTGGCGCACGCCTTTAATCCCAGCACTCGGGAGGCAGAGGCAGGCAGATCTCTGTGAGTTCGAGGCCAGCCTGGGCTACCAACTGAGCTCCAGGAAAGGCACAAAGCTACACAGAGAAACCCTGTCTCAAAAAACAAAACAAAACAAAATAAAAACCAAACAAACAAAAAAAAAACTGTTGGAACTTCAACTAAAACCTTTCGTATTGTCCATGAAGTATCTGGGACACTGCTAAAGCATTGTAGCGTGACAGAGCTGTATGGGCTGAGGGTATATGATGACTGAGGGGGAGCTAGACTTGTGTCTCTGCCTCACTGTGTGGGCCTCTTCATACTCAGACATGTGCTCTGTAGCAACAGTGTTTGCTCAGGTGCCTCCTATGTTCAGACAAATACAAATATACACACTGACACTTAAATATTTTGACATTTAATGTCTGATTCATTTACTGGGAACAAGTTCATTATTACTAAATGCCAATACATAGTAGGCATTTAGTAAATATTTGCTGCATTAATTCATGAGCATATGGGCTAATTTGCCTAAAACCTTAAAAAATGAAGCACAGCATATTTTTATGATAAAGTAAGCCACCATTCTATGACTTCCTACTCTTTCTTTCTTTTTTTTTTTTGATAGTCTTGGTTTTCACTTTTACCCATTATTTGCCATACTGAAAATGAAAGTGGAAATTTTATTAGGGAAGAGAAAAGGAGGAAGGGACATTTTGCCTTTGGAAAATGGGAATAAATAGTGGGAAACTATGAATTTTTGAATAGTCTTGAGTAAGGCATTGTAGCTTGTAATCCTAGCTACTTGGCAGGCAAGAGATTGCTCAGTAGAGCTCTGCTTTACTACTGAGGCAGTTTAAGTGGCTGTTTGGGCAAATTGGAGAGGCTGCAAAATAGAAATGAAGAGAGCTGGATGTAGTTCATTGACTGAGCACTCAGCAGCACACACACATGTCTCTGAGGTCAAGCTCTAGTTCCACACAATCTGATCTGATCATGTCAGTTTTGACACAAAAATCACAGCTCTCACCTTAATGGGAATAAACAACAGTTTATTTTGGAGCCAGGAATACAGATTTTAGGTTACCCCAAATACCATGTTCCACCATGGAAGCATTTTCACAAAGGTTTATAGTTTTACAGAACAGAGAAAGTCATAAATCAAGGCAAGTTTAAAATGTATTAGTGTAGGCACTTTTCTTTCCCTCCTGTCTGTTCCTAAATAACTGACATGGAGACTTCATATTACTTACAAATGCTCAGACGATAGCTCAGGCTTGTTCCTAGCTAACTCTTACATTTTTAATTAACCCATATTTTTATCTATGCTTTGCCATGTGGCTTAGTACCTTTTCTTAGTATGGCATGTCCATCTTATTTCTCTCTGTGTGTCTGCTGAAGACTTCTCTGACTCTGCCTTTCTTCATTCAAGCATTTTTCGTTTGGTAGTTCCACCTATACTTCCTGCCTGGCTACCATGAGCTTTTTATTAACAATGAGAGTAACATATTTTTACAGTGTACAGGACTATTCCACAGTATTTTCCCCTTTTTGTCTAGTTAAAAAGGAAGGTTTTAACTTTAACATAGTAAAACTATATATATAAAAAGACAGTTATCAAGTAAGAATTACAGTAACAATATCCAGTCCATTTGTATTTGGCAAAATTAGAGAAAATACTCTATTATCTATTTTATATTGGTGAGTCTAAAGTTTCACATCTAATTTATCTTTTTATCGTAAGTAAGAAAAGCTATAATTATAACTGTTTAGTCTTCAACTCCATCAAACATCCCAGAAGGATATAATATCTGAGTAAGCAGGTCATAGTAAGTGACCAAAAATGGAGAGAAATGATGACAGAAAAAGCTGGCTGTCTGGACAGTCACCCATCTTTCTTCTGTAACAGTGGGGCATCCATCCTTGGCCTACAGACCTAGAATATCTGACAGACTTTTCTGTGAAGCAGGAATTTTGAAGGACTGTCCTTACTTGTCTTGGCAAAGTTTGGCAGTCGTTTTTTTGTTTTGTTTGTTTGTTTGTTTTGACGTCCCTCTGGTCCAGTTTGGACAGTATACTGTCAGCAATTGAGGCAATGGTAGGTTTTTGCCCAAATGGTTAGCTTTTGCCATAAGAAGGCAAACTCCATATGAAGGTTCTTTGATGCTCATCATCTTCTCAGAAGTAAATTGGTGCTGACAGGACCAGATGTGTCTCACTGTCAAGAAAAGTCTATGTTATTAAACATATTAAATGCCATATTTTGTAGGTCTTGGAAGTTTTTGAAAACCATCTGTTTATCTATCTGTCTATCTATCTATCTATCTATCTATCTATCTATCTATCTATCTAAATATATCTGTTTATGACCTTTAAATCTTACCTAACATGACTATAAGTTTGACTATTATAGATGACTATTAATCTTAACTATATACTATCCTATATATATATTACTATTTCTTAATTATATGTTGTATTTTTAAATGAGCTGCATAAACAAAAACCCTAAACAGGAGTAGAAACAATATGCAATATATTATACAATATGTAGAAACAATATGTTATATAACACAATTAACTTTAAATTTGAATCAATAAATCAAAATATTAATTCAAAATGTTTTGAAATTAATATTTTTTGATTAAAATAGATTCAATAATCTACACTATTTTCTATCATTCCTATATCATATCCCCCTTTTTTCCTTTAGAGAGAGATCTTTGAATTTCACTCCTTTGTTTAGCTTTTTTTTCACTATGACCAGTAACAACTTCTAACTAACCCTTCTTAAATGATGACAAACATCGACAACCAATTTTTTGGGAATATGGGCATCATTCTCCAGACTACTTCTTGTTGTTTGTGGGTACTCGTATCTTTGGGGGAAGCTTGAGAAAATCAGGATAATTGTAGGCCTTAGCTGGAATAGTTTGTGAGGCTGGACCATCTTAGCCAGCAGCCTTGAAGCTGTTCTGGATGCTGGATCATCTGGGCCATCCATTTTTATTGGTGTCTGGTCCACTTGTTTTGAAAATACAGAAACTTTTAAAGGTAACATACATATTCGCATTAATACAAGTATACAATGTACATTATACACAAGTCAGCCAAAGATGATTTTTTGTTTTGTGTTTGAGCAGGTAAACTACACATCATATGTCTTGTAGTTCTTCCAGGTATTTTTCTTCATGTTTGTAGCTAGGATTTTCAGGGGCTCTTCCTTGATCAAATCTGATCATCTTTAACTTTGAACAAATTTATGGCCTTTCATTTCTTGTAGAAATAAAAGCATAGCCTCTTCCCCAAGGTAACATATCTTTTGACTTAAATTTTGAAGTTAAGAAATTTTTAAAATATATAGGTTGGTTTGATCTAGCAGCATTCATAATCCAATGTGTCTTAAGAGCTCTCACTCCTTCCTCAGCAGTCAAAAAACTTAAAGAGAACACAATAACAGTATCCAGACTCTGTATATTTTCAATCTTTATGTAGCTTTTTCCTTTTAAATTACTTCACTTCATTTTTAAGGACTTTATTATTTTAAAACTATAGTTTTTAATTTACGACTGTATATACTTTTTCTCTTCTCTTTCCGAGGTCTATGTGACCTGTTCAGAGGTTTTTTTTGTCTGGATCTGTCTTTATTGCATATCTGTAAAATTTTTCTAACAGCATAAGCCTTTTAATTGTTAAGCAGTGTGGCTAGGACCAAAGTCTCTGCTTTGGTAGCTGGTTCCACCCAACTTGGTTCCCTGAGAATGTAGCTTCATGGTAGGGGTACCCGCAATGTCATCTTGCTTCTCTCTGCTTCTGCTCCAGACTCCTCAGACTCTGCCCTTCTTTCTCCCAGCATTCTCAGTTTGGCTTGCCTAACCTTATCCTGTTCAGGTATTGGCCAGTCAGCTTCTTTATTTACCAATGAAAGTAATATATACTCACAGTGTACAAAATTATTCCAGAGCACATTGGTGGGTACAACAGAGAGGCAATTATGGCAAGATGGGGGAAGCTTGTTTCTAGGCTCAAGATGCTATCTAATGACCTTCTTAGCTTTTCGTTGGTGGGGTCTTTAATCTATTAATCACAAGATGTTAGTTCCCACACAGAAGTCTGACAGGAATGGCTATGCAGGAGGCAAAAGCTAGCCCAAAATAAGGTAATTAGCCTCTGGGCATGTAACATTCCAAATCTCCATATTACCCAGTTCAAGTCAGTCAAGCAGTTTTTGTAGACACAGCATCTTTCTTGGAAGTCTTGTTACAGAAGATGAGAATAAATCATTGGCATTAGTGTTAGCCAATTTGAATTCTTTCTTTTCCTGTTCTCTTCCAAGAACTGGGCCTCAGTATTTTGCCTGGGCTGTCTTGAACGCTCAGGCTTGAGTACCTGGGACTACATACATGCAGTGATTCTTGGCTGAGTGCCAGTTTCTTTAGAGGTGAAGAAAGGTCAAAGGAGGGAGCTTTCCCTTCTGTGTACTTGAGTCCTGGAGAGGTAGCCTGTTTGCTTTGGGACCTGAGATGGGATTTTTCTAAAACCATGACTTTTAGGCTTGGGATGGGGTGGAATGGGGTGGGAAGATGCAGCATTAGGTCAGCTGTCCTAGTTTGTTTTGTATCACTGTGATAAACACAATGGACAAAACTATCTCCACGAGGAAGGGGTTTTGTTGACTTATAGGTTATAGTCCATGGAAACTAACTATAAGAACTCAAGCAGGAACCTATAGGCAGTAGGCTATCAATTTCAGAAGAGGCTTATGACCTCTTCCTCTGTCTCTAGCAACATCAGGTGTGTTGGTTTTCACATTCCACTCTGGCGAATTTTTTTTTTTCTGGTTCCACGTTTTCTTTTAAGAACACTTGAAGTCATCTAGATGGTCTCAGATAATCCTCCAATTCTACAGTCAGTTCATTAGATGACTGAATGTCTTCTGTACTGATACCTAGATCCACTTTTCTATGAAAGGTTGCATAGGTCTCAGGATTAAGATGTAGCCACTTTTATTGGGTTGAGGGAGCATTGTTTTATCTGCTGCAGGTGGAAAAGCAATTGTTATTAAATCAATTGGAAGTGCCTCTGTGGGCTCTACGTAACTGTAAAAGCTGCAAAAGAAAATCCTGGCAGCCTTTTACAATTGACCAAACACTCAGATTTCCACTGTCTACATGATTGCTTTCTTTTTAGAATATCATTTATCTTCTAATAAAAGGAAAGTGGGCATCCATTTCTTTAGGTGCACTGGCTCTAGCTTACCATTTTAACAGAATTTTAGAGAGACCAGTGTAGCTGGAAGGCTTCTCCAGTACTGCCTAGCCACACGGTCCCTCAGCTGCTTATAAAATAATCATTCAGAGGCTTAATATTAATTATCAATTGCATGGCCTGTGTCAGGCTTCTCACTAGCTAGCTCTTATAACTTAACCCATTTTTATTAATCTATAAGTTGCTCCGTGGCCATGGCTTACTGGTACCTTTACATCTTGCTTCTTCTGGTGGTGGCTGGTGTCTCCTTCCTCTCCTTTCTCCTCTCACTATCTTACTTGGATTTTCCCACCTGGCTCCATCCTGCCCTGACATAGGCCAATGCAGATTTATTTATCAACCAATCAGAGGAACACATATTCACAGCGTACAGAAAGACATCCCACAGCAGACCAGAATAGCATAAAAATTATAGGTGCATATTTTTCTAAAACTATGGCTTATAGGCTTGAGCATAAACCATTTTGTATTTAGAAGAGATAAAACTTTATTGAATAGGTTCCACATCTTTTTTGAAGCAGAAGAATTTGACCACAGAATCACCAGAAAAACTAATTAGGACAATACATTTTCCTAATTACTATAATAAGAGGGAAGATTGATACTATTATTATTTTTTTTTAATACTATTATTTTTTAAGCTGATAAAAATAGTGGCTTTGATATTTCAACAATTCAAATAAATTTTGAGGAAGCCACCAAAATTTGTGCTGTTATTCTCCCTAGGACTTTACAGGGCTTAGGAGTCTTGTGCTCTTGGATTACTTAGCTATGGCTCTTGTCTCTTTGGATAGGAGGGACTTCAATAATTAAATAGGTAATTACTCTAATGTGGGTTTAATCATTATGTCTACTTCTGGCTTTGACTTAATGGCAATAGAGATAGTAGCTAATATTATGCTGTTTTGCTTAGTAGATAATTGGAGAAACTTTTTTCTTTTTGTTTAGCAAGATATTTTAAAATAAATATTTCTCAGGAAATTATCCTCTTTCAATAGGCTCCTTAGTGATGTAATAGGTGGTTGCATTTCATGTGAAGTTCATCTTCTCTTGCCTTGCCTCTGCTTCTTCCTTTTATGTATTTACCACTGTTCTTCCAATTGCTTGAAACAGCTGAAGCAGATATTGCAGACTGGAAGAAGTCTTTTATCCTCTAATTTCTGGGTATTTAATTCTGTTCCAGGTGTCTGAGGAATTAAAAACAGACAGGGACACCATGGTCTCCTCTGCTACTCCTCCAGATCTGAAATGGCCCCTGCACATGCTGATAGCTTGCAAATGCAACTGTCTAGGTTACATACAAAATGAACATAATAAGTTTTTATTTCCCTTGGTGATACACCAACAGCTACATTCAGCTTCTAATAGCCTGCAATTCAGTAATAACAGCTTGGTTCGGTTTAGTTTATTGAAGACATAAAAATACTTGGCAGCCAGAGGCTGGAATGCATGGTTCAAGAGAACAAGATTCCAGTGGGGACCACAGGACCTGTACATGGAGCATGGGTATTCTCAGTGCTTAGCAACTATAATTTATTCATTTAGTGGAAAGCAGTGGCCCATCAACATGATTTATGCAATTACTGAGTGGGGAATTCAATCTCCATGTACAGAGGGAGGTTCTTCAAATTTTGGTGCACACATTTTACCTTTTTAATAACTTTCCTATTGGCAGGAAATATTTCAAATCCTTGCTTTTCTCAGGAGAAAACTCTTCATTTTTATCCTTTAGGATATAAAATAAATAAGTGAAACAGAAAAAAATACTGAGTTTTTCTCCTCACTAACTGACTCAGAGCCTCGGCATTACCAATGTCCACTGTGAAAATGAAAGATTTCTTGAATTCAGCTTGCACATCTTAAGACAAGGAGTACTATGGGGGAATTACTTTATATGAAATGTATTTTCTAGAAGCAAAGATGGGAAATATTATGATTAGTCAATAGTATTAGACATGATGGGCTATCAGGGGGTTTTAGAAACTTCAGATAATGTTGATAAGAAAATCCTTCATAATTTCATTTATCTTTTATGTTAGTACTCCAAAGAAAATGGAACCGGGTTTTTATAAATGAACTGAAAATGCTAAAGATAGCTACAGGTGTATCACAAAGTCCACTCTAGAGAACTTTGTGTGCCACTATTATATGAGAAACATGCCAGTGGCCACCAGTAAGATTTTGGGATACTTTCCTGTGTGAGTCAAGATGGAATCCCCCTTCACTAACTATAATTTAGACTGAAATGATGTAGGCACTCAGCATTATCTCCCAAATCAAATATATCACATTTACTTTGAGGGTCTTCTGGGTTCTCTGAGCTTTGGTTTCTCCTGTCAAATAAATGGACATGTGAACATTTATCTTATTCCTACACCATGGACATGGTTGTAAGGATCAAACAGGGTAAAATGTATACAGAAGTAGTAGGTCCACTGAGGAGAACTTTGTGAGCCTTTGGTATTCCCCTAGAAGCATTGCAGTGGCCACCAGGAAAGGAAGTACTTGAAGTGTTTCTTCATTGGTCAGAGCAGAATAATGTAATTTCACAGAGCCATTCTACCAGCCTTTGCTGTTAATTCAACCAGATATAACTAGTGATGCATTGTGGAGTCAGAGAGTATGCACCACAGTGGTGGGATATAATGTTGAGGTGACATGAAGAATCTGACTGAGATGGAAGGCATCCAGTTTTGATGTTGGGTAATATTCTAAGGATCTTTATACCTCAGTCATCTCAGTTGTAAAATATATGAATAAAGCCCATTGGTGCTGTCACAGGGCAACTTCCACCGAGAGTAGCAGTTATTATTATTATTGCATTTGGACACTGTAACCTTACCACTGACAAATGTAGCTGTGTAAAACATGGTTATTTCTTGACAAAAACTTGATACTATTCTGGTGAAGGATCTCTCTTCTGTTGATTTTTTTTAAAGAACTATAATTGCAGTAAATAAAACAGGTAATGCCTTTTCAAATCTTTATTTAGTCAGAACAATGACTATTTCCTGTACTGACATTTTCTTTTGAAATAGATGAGTCTTCTTTATAAATAGTGACTTTAGAGTTTGCAAACTGACAACTGATTCATTGCTTTTAAGAAAGCTCAAGGAAAACATTTCAACCACATAGGTGATTGTTTAATAAATCCCACATGTGAAAACCCAAATTTAAAAAAATAAACTAGTTGAAGACTTAGTCACTGTTCTATTGCTGTGAAGAGACACATTGACTAAGGCAACTCTTTTAAAAGAAA
>CABHPH010132196.1:0-38150 GCA_902168325.1 Peromyscus nudipes | reverse complement strand
CTCTCTCTCTCTCTCTCTCTCTCTCTCTCTCTCTCTCTCTCTCTCTCGGCCTGAGGACCAGGATGCAGCTCTCAGCTACAGCTCCAGAGCCACACATGCCACCACGCTCCCTGTCACGGTGATAATGAACCAAGCTCTGAAACTGTAAGCAAGCCCCTAGTTAAATGTTTGGGTTTTTTTTTTGTTTTTTTGTTTTTTTTACAAGAGTTGCCTTGATCACACAATTGACAAGACATGTGTATGTCGAATGTGTGCATGTGGTGGTCAGAGGGGATGGGCAAGAACAAAGCCAGCCGCAGAACCTGGGGTACCGATCCTTAGGAGCCACCACCTTGCTCTTTGAACTCTGCAGCAAGCTCTCTGCTGACTGAGCGGTCCCACCAGCACTGTATGTTAGTGCTAAAACGTGTTTTTCAGGGAGGAATAAAACCATACAGAGCCACTAAACCAGTATATCATTGTGATACGGAAACCTTTTCACTGTGGAGTAGTTCTAGCTCCTTAATGACATCGAATGATGAGAGAATGAAACAGAAACCTGCTGTCGCTGTGATTTGCTCTGGTGTATCTTAACACCCAAAGACTACAGTTGCTCACCACCTGTCATGAACAATGGTACCCTCCACTTCATGGCTCAGTCTTCAGTTCAGTTTTGTGGTGGTTTCCCATTGCTTGTATTTTCCTGGTGCATGTTGGAATGAACATAATCAGAATCAACACTTATTCACTATTTGCTTTTAAGTGTGCTTGTCTCTCGTGAACTTTATGTGGACAAACATTTTGTTTACTTAGAGTCTCCTGTTGTTTCTAAAGGCATCTCATTATGATTCTTGGATGAAGTGGTGTCCTGGTTTCCCTTCAGTGGCTGTGATAAACACCGCAACCGAAAGCCACTAGGGAGGGAAAGGGTTATTTGGCTTGCACTTCCAGGTCACAGTCCATCACACAACATCAGGGCAGGAACCTAAGATAGGAACCTGAAGCAGAAACCACGAAGGAACTGTGCTCACCAGACAGCTCAGACTCATGCTGTTCAGTTTCTTGTCTGGTCCAGCACCACCTGCTCAGGGAATGCTGCCACCCACAGTGGGCTGGGCCCTCCTGCATCCATGAACTATCAAGACGGTTCCGTGTAGACATGTCCACAGACCAAACTGATGAGGACAATTACTCAGCTGAGATACTTTTTTTCAGGTGATTAGGCTGTGTTGACAGTTCATGCTAACTATGACAAGGGGCACATCTGTTTTTAGTTTTCTTTCCTGTTTCTGGTTTCTACTTATTAGACTCATTGTTCCTGGTGTATATTTTTTCTAGAATGCGGCCTGGTGGTATTAGATACTTTCCTCATTTCTGAGACTGAACACCTGACAAAGCAACTTAGGGAAGGCATGGTGTGGGAGCAGAGTCTAAGGGACAGTCCCTCATGTAGGGAAGGCATGGTGTAGGAGCAGAGTCTAAGGGACGGTCCCTCGTGCAGGGAAGGCATGGTGTGGGAGCAGAGTCTAAGGGACGGTCCCTCGTGCAGGGAAGGCAGGGCAGCGGGAGCAGGAGGCAGCTGGTCACATTGCCTCTGCCCTCAGGAAGCAGAGAGAGGAGAAGGCTGCGCTCAGCTCACTCTCTTCTTTCTGTACCTCATGCTTGTGCACATCCCTAAACCATCCCTTAAACTTTTCATTTAGAAATGTTTTAATCCTATTCATAAGTCTTGGGATCTTAGAAAGGGTCTTTGAATGACGTTAGGTTTGGTTCCATTTACGAACATGATTCATTTGACATTCTTAAATATCTGTAAGCAGATATTCATTGTGTTTAGTTTCCAACTTAAATACTCATTTTTCTGAGTTAAAATTTTCGTAAGAACCAATGATTTTCATTGTTTAAAATGTTAAATTTATGAATATGTTAAATCTAAGGTTATCTCAAGCTGGGAGTGATGGCATATGCCTGTAATTCCAGGACATGGGAAGCTGAGGCAGGAGGATTTCCATGAGTATAAGCCCAACCTGGGCTACATGGTGAGCTTCAGATCCTGTCTCAAAGAAACAAAATCAATCAATCAATTAATTAATAAAAAGTAGTTATTTCAAATATAATTCACCTAGAATTATAAATATCAAACAAATGGTAAATCCTTTTAAAAGATTTTATTTCTAACTTTGCACTCACATGTGCGTGTGCATGTGTGTGTGTGTGTGTGTGTGTGTGTGTGTAGGTGCCAGTGGAGGTCAGGAGAGGGCATCAGATTCTCTAGAGATGAGTGGGTGGAGGCTGGGATTGGGAAGTAGTTATGGTTCGTGTGTATCTTTTTTAGTATATGCAGTGTAGGGGAGTTACCTCTGAAAACATACCAGGAGCTAGGTCCCACCGACAGAGTCTCCAGCTTGCGCCTTCTGCTGTTTGTGTTCCAGCAACAAAGCGCTCGTCCTGTAACCTAAGGCCAGTTCGTCAGTCACCAGATTTCCTGTGCAGCATGCTACAGCAAAGACGCTCTTGGGCCCTGGACTAGCCTGCTCCGGGGGGATGTTTAGTGCCCACGGCATGCATGGATGGAGAATGTGTTTTAATCCATAGCTTCAGAAATAAAATCTGCGCCGAAACTTAGCTCCCGGCCTCTAACAAGAACGAACAAGGCTGCACACGCCTGCGTAGAATCACAGAACCCCGCCTCACAGTCCCGCAATTAGAGGCACTTTGTCCACAATGCATTTAAAGATCTGCTTCTGCTGTTCAAGGCAGTCCGCGCTCTTTAATCTCAGAGTAAACAGGACTGTCTTTAAGGGGGTTTTGTGCGTATGTTTTTCTTCTCTGTTTTAAAGTGCAGAGAAAAGAGGGGGAGAGGGGAAGGGAGGGGAGAGGGGGAGGAGGGGGAGGAAGGAAGAGAGAGAGAGAGAGAGAGAGAGAGAGAGAGAGAGAGAGAGAGACGTTCAAGGCTAGACCCCTGGACCCAAGTAATGCCTAACAGCTGCAGACACTGGCCGTCCCTTCCAGTGGTATTTTCAGTCTGCAGATGGCAGCTCCCCATTTCAGAGATTGAAAACAGCTCATCCCCTTGAAGTCCACTGTGCTTTTCATTTGTGGTTTGAGAATTCCCTAAGGGCAGGGCTCAAACATTATCCTGCACCCCCACAAAGTACAGCTCAGCCTGTAGGGTCTCTGCAAATGCTTGCAAACAGGCTGCTCATTGGAAGCAGCAGGCAAACCTCAGCACAGCCCATACGCTCTGCTCTCCTGAGAACCAGCGCCCTTTTGACTAGGAAAGCCTCAAGCCATTTGCCTCGCCAGTGGTGGTTTCTCTCCTGCTCTGCGCAGTCCTTCCTTGTATTCAGTCTCTTGGCTCAGGGGCCATGTTACCGGAGCTTTCTGGACCTCCTTCCTGCTTCCCATGTTTGTTTTTCTGCTACTGGTACCTTGGCAGAGAGCTCTAGAAGCATGGGCTTGCACATATTTCTTTATTTGTTTAAGGTCTGTTTTCCCCAACACATTCTTTGAAGGGACAGAGTGTGCTCATTCACTTCTGTAAAGCCTTGTACAGGACAGCCTGGGTGGAGACTGAGTTGAGTTCAATAACTCGGTTTCAAGAAAACCAGGCTAAATAAATATCAACTGATTCTCACTTCCGCTTCAAGATCATAAAGGGTACGGTGCTCATGAGCCCACCATGGCTCAGCCATGCAATCATTCAGGGACAGCCACAAGCCCCTGGGTTTAGTGGCTCTATGTCAGAGTGTGGCTTTGGGGGCCAGAGGAGAAGCGCCATCCGAACGAAGTGGCTACAAGTGGTTCCTGGGAAGGAAAGTGAGGCCCAGCTGGTGGGATGGACAAACCTGTTTGTTGAGGGAGATTTGTTTGTATTTTCACTCGGAGACCACCCAAGGAGAGCACCATAGAGTTTTCTGGCAGACTCAGAGGGGATAGAAGGACAAAGAGAATAAGGAGGGGCTAAAAAAGATGAGCGATCTTTTGGACTGGGGAGATGGAGAAGAGGGTGAAGTGGTCTTTGCTCCGTCGCTCCATGGATCAATCAGGTTTTTATTCCCTAATATTTGGCTCTCAAGCTTTATTGAATAGTAAAACATTAAAAGATGTCCCAGTACTTGTTCCCACTTGGGGAAGCCACACTCACACCATCCCTCCTTCCAGCTTTATTCCTGAGAAATTGTTTTTCTCCATCACAAGGGATTTTCTCAAATGCTGATCACGTTTTCTGAGCAGGAGGCCAGCATCTTGCGGGGTGTGTGTGTGTGTAGTGTGTGTATATGTGTATGTGTGTGTGTAGTGTGTATGTGTGTGTGTGTGTAGTGTGTGTATATGTGTATGTGTGTGTGTAGTGTGTATGTGTAGTGTATGTGTGTATGTATGTATGTGTGTGTATGTGTGTGTATGTGTGTGTAGTGTGTATGTGTAGTGTGTGTGTATGTGTGTATGTGTATGTATGTGTATGTATGTGTGTATGTGTGTGTGTATGTGTATGTGTGTGTATGTGTATGTATATGTATATGTGTATGTGTGTGTATGCGTATGTGTGTGTATGTATGTATGTGTGTGTGTGTGTATGTGGGGGGGGCTAGAGGTGTGTCATTGCTAAGCAGCAGTTTGCTGAACTTTGAACTTCCTTGAATCTTAACACTCCAAACCTGTTTGAGGACTGAGCAGCACAGACGAAGCATTTAATCTTGTGGTCCTCACTCTTGCTCAAGACAGGAAAACACCCCCAGGCACCGCTTCCTGTTCCTCAGCCAGGAGAGGAGACGCTATAGACGGATACGGGTTCCTATGCCAGACCTCCCAGGGTGACTTCAGGTGATTTCTTCTGTTCTCTTTCTTCTGTGCTCCTAATGAGTTTGGATGATCAAAAACCAAACCAAAACAAAAACAAAAACCCAAACAAACCAACAAACCAACCCCCACTTTTTCTCCTCTTCTGTCTTTTTGCCTGATGGGTGTCTTCGTGACTGTTGTGTTGCTGCGATAAAACACCGTGGCCAGACACAGCTTGACAAGGAGAGGATGTATTGGGCTTTCGGTTTCAGGGGACAAGAGGTCATAACATCTGGAAGGCCCCGTGGTCGTTGGCTGGAACAGGTAACTGAGAGATCACTTTTTCAACAGCAAGCAAGCTTGAAGCGGAGAGTGCGAACTGGAAACGGGGTGAGGCTGTGGACTCTCAAACACCACCCCCAGGGATGTACTTCCTCCAGCGAGGGTACACCAACTCCTCAAATAGCACTGCCAGTTATGGACCAAGAGTTTAAATGCCTGAGCACTTCTCACTAAACCATCCCAAGATGGACGAACTTAGTTCCTCCTGCATGCCGGGAAAGCACCAGGTCATTTTGTATTCTTAAAACTTGAGACAAGGTCTCAAGCAATTTGCTTAGGTGACTCTGAGACTCTCCCTAGATCCTGGCAGACTTGAACATGCAATCCTGTCTCAGCCTCTCAGGCTGCTGGGATTACAGCCTGCCTGGCTGGCTTGAAAACCAATCACTTTGAAATAATTATAGTCACAGGAAAGTGCAGAGTACAGAGAGGGACCACACACCTCTTACCCATCTCCACCAGGGCCCTCGCTGCATAGTGTAGTGTAAGGTCAGGACCAGGAAAGCAGCTTTGATCAGTGTGTGCAGTGCTGTGTCTGTCTGCCAGTGCAGACCCTGTGTCCACACCGCAGTCTGCCTCCAGAGTCCCAGCCCTTCGTCTCCCCATCCCCAACTCTGAAAGCTGCTTCATTCTCTGTGTTCTGTCAAACGTTGTGATGTTTATGAGATCAAACAACACACAGTGCTCTGAGACTGCCTGTCTTCACCCTCCATGATGTTTTTGAGTGAATTAATATCTGGTCTGTTGTGTGAATTAATATTTGATTTCTTTTTATTGGTTGAGACTGCAGTTGATGAACGATGGCCGCTTGTTTACTCCTACATGGAGAGGTACTTTGCTTGTTTCCCATTTGGGGCCTTTACAGATACATCTGCTGTGATCATATGAACTCTATATTGCTGAGGTTTTGAGGTGGGTATCAGTTTTGATTTCTCTGGAAATGAAATTTCTGGACCATATGGCAAGTGTATGCTTAGTTTTGGATGATAGTGCCAACCCATTTTCCAGAAGGGCAGTACGGATTTACATTCCCACAAACAACGTATAAGAGCTACTTTCCTGCTGTGGAATGTTCTTTATGTCAAATGTGTTGCTCTGATTGGTTAATAAATAAAACACTGATTGGCCAGTAGCCAGGCAGGAGGAAGTATAGGCGGGACAAGGAGGAGAAGAATTCTGGGAAGAAGAAGGCTGAGTTAGAGAGACACTGCCAGCTGCCACCATGACAAGCAGCATGTGAAGATGCTGGTAAGCCACGAGCCACGTGGCAAGGTATAGATTTATAGAAATGTGTTAATTTAAGATATAAGAACAGTTAGCAAGAAGCCTGCCACGGCCATACAGTCTGTAAGCAATATAAGTCTCTTTGTTTACTTGGTTGGGTCTGAGCGGCTATGGGACTGGCGGGTGACAGAGATTTGTCCTGACTATGGGCCAGGCAAGAAAACTCAAGCTACACTTTCCCAAATTGCCAACTCTTTGGTAGCATTTGGTATTTTTACTACTTTTTATTGAGCTGTTTTAATGTCTATGGAGCTATGACTCAGGCCCTAACAAGGGCTTGGTGCTCATTTGTAGCTGACATGATGTGAGAAGCTCTTCTTAAAAAATCATTTTTCTCCCTGAGAATAAACTCCATGTTCTCCAACACAACTAATCGACTCCACTTATTAAATAGCATTTGCCTGATACTTCAAAATAATCATTTCTGAAAAAAGTGTGTGTGTGTGTGTGTGTGTGTGTGTCTGTCTGTCTGTCTGTCTGTCTGTCTGTCTCATATCCACAGAGGCCAGAAGAGGGAGTCAGATACTCTGGAGCTGAGTTACAGGCAGTTGTGAGCCACCTGATGTGGGTGCTGGGAACTGAACCTGGGTCCTCCACAAGAGCAGCAAGTGCTCTTAACTGCTGAGCCATCTCTCCAGTCCCAAAATTTAAAAAAGAAATTAGGATTCTCTTAAATATCTGGGTGGGAGCTAACCACATCTTGCCAAATACACAAATTTCTTTCCACCTTTGAATATTTTTTTTCCCCTACGAACTTAAGAATTTTGAAAGTTACCACCTGGATGAAAAGGGTCTCTTCCCAAATATGTTTTTTCTTTCTTCCTAAATCGCTCTGACCCTAACTTAGCAGGTTATCTTGAGAATAAAGACATAAACATTTTATCTATTAACGTGATTTTCGAAGTATAAAATCCCATTGCTTTCTTACTGTAATGTGCTTTCATGAATGTAAAAAGTTTTCACAGCCGTTTTAGAGTCACACACAGCCTTGTCCATTATTCCAATCTTTTCTTGGCTATTGACCCTCTTAGCCCTCTGTCCTTGGAAAACAAAATAACCCATATTAACTAGGGGAAGAGCAGTCCACAGCAGCTTCACTTGAGCTGAATTAGAATCCCATCTCACCAGCCAAGCAAGTCCCTCTGCCAGCCCTTCCCTCCTGCCCCTCACCCCCAACCCTTCCCGATTTTCTGTTGCTAACTCCTTTGCACAGCTTGACTTGATGACAGCTGTTTCCTGTGGGTCCAGAGGTTTCCAAAGCCGTTAAAAACAAACAAACAAACAAAAACAACTCACCTCTCCTCTGGTTTAGGTATAAATGGCAGCTCCAAATGCAGGAGACGGTGCTTCGAGGGGGCTGACTCAAGGTTGAGGGCAGTGTCATGTCTGGTCTCCTCAGAATCAGAGCAGGAGGAAAGAGCTTGGTCAGGTGGTCTCTGGGGGACGTCTCCACACAGGGAAAGGAGGACGGCGCGCTGGCCGTGTAACATCAGGATAACTGCTGTGGGTAGCAGGGCTTGATTTGGCAGCTGTTGTCTTCTAGAATGTTCCGTCCAGAGCATGGGAGGCTGGGTATCTGTCCGTTGGCTAAAGAGGTTGCTGTGGAGCTTTCCCTGTCCTATAAAAGTTAACTAACTGTTGACCTCTAGTTTCAGAAAGAGGGCAAACTGGTGGGCTTCCTTGTCCTTGAGAAGCAGGTTGATGTGTGAACCCACACTGAACTCTGCTAAGAGTTGTAACCAAAGTCAGAGGTGAGTGACTATGTCACAGGTGCCTCAAGCTCCTGGCGAATCGTCCCTTCTGAGTCCCCGTCCCTCGCTATGCCTAGAGTGGTGCTCTCCAACAGACATTATCTGTTCATTGCCATCTAAGTCATAGGATGGAACCTTAGGAAAAAGACCAGTCTCCAACCTCCTTCCGGCCTGTTAGCTTGCCCACATCCTGCCTCTGCAGAGACACCTGTGTTTGAGGACATCTTATAGCCTCGATGACCCCAAAGAAGGCTTCTCTCCCACAGAAAATTGCAGTTGGAGTTGCAGAGATGGCCCAAAGGGTCAGGATGCTTGCTGGGCAAGCATGAGGACCTGAGTTCCAATCTCAAGCATCCACATAAAAAGCGAGGCCTGGTCATACACTGGTCCATAAGGGCCAGGACTGTGGGGGAGCAGAGACAGGAAGATCTCTGGGGCTTTCTGCCCACCAGCCTAGCTCCAGGCTCAGTGAGAACCACACACACACACACACACACACACACACACACACACACACACACACACACACAGAGAGAGAGAGAGAGAGAGAGAGAGAGAGAGAGAGAGAGAGAGAGAGAGATTGCAGTTGACTATGAAGGAAGGTGGCAAAGGGTCAGCTCACCTTGCTTGGAATGTCTTTTCTGGGGGTCTCACCTGGCTCACATCCAGCAAGACTCCTACAGCCAAGTTCAATACCACCCTGGGTTACTACTGCCCCACAAACTTGCCCTGCTTGCTTTAATCTGTGAACTATGCCTTCCTGTGTGAATTGGGGACTTTCATGGGACACAGTTAGGTGTTCAGTTTATTCACAGGTTCTAAGGTCCTGTCGGAACCAGCAAGTATTTGTAGAAACAAAGGAGGGAGGGGAAGGGGAAGCGGGGAGAGAAGGCGGTTGCCAGGAGATAAAGCAATTTGCTTGTCAAAGTTGCCAAAGATAAGTCACCTGACACACACACGGGGAATTCCCAGAACAACTTCGCACCGAGATTCTTAACTCAATCTATTGCAAAACTCCCTACTTACTTAGGTACTTCGCCTTTCATTACTGTTTAAGATGCTCCAAGGGTCAGTGACTCAGACCACCCGGTGACTTGGCTGTGGTTTCCTGTGAGTCAGGCCTGCTAGTCAGCCCCAGACAGAGGTGAACGGGAAACTAGGCCAGAGGAAAGCTAGAGAAATGGCGAGCGACAGACAACACAGACATGCAGGAGGCCTCCGCCCCCGGCACTCACGCCAGAAGGGCAGACAAACTGTGAACCCCAGACACTTGTGCCTGAGTGGGTGAGGTTATTCTTATGTCAACCTGAAGGTGGTGGGTGGGTGAGGAGGACTGGAGTGCAGCCACAGCCTTCCTGAGCAGAGCTGGCCTGATGGAGGATGCAGGGAGAGCGGACCAGGGGGAAGGCCAGCTGTTTTCTTCCAGTATTAGGGTAAGAACCCCAAAGCAAACAGTGACTGCTGTGGCCTCCCTGGCTCTCTTCCCCTTCTGCCTCTTGTGTTCTTTCACCCTCAACGTCTTCTAAGATTCACACGTGTCTGACACAGGGTGCAGGTGTGCATGTCGCCACAGGAGACAAGGAACAAGAGTGGACATGTCCGCTGCATTTCCTTGAAAGCACAATGACATGAAGCATCCCCAGGAAGAAGCTGCCACAGCCTTAGTCCTCCTCACAGCCCACAGCAGCTGCCTGGTTTCCACTCATCTCAACCCAGGTCTCAGGATAGTTACCATCTAAAACAACTGGGAGGGAGTCAGCAGAGGAGCCAGGGGCTTGCTGCATGGGCATGAGGGCCGGGTGCATCCTCGGCTCACACCTAAAAAGCAGGCTGTGGCAGCACATGCATGTAATCCCAGCGTGGGAACCCAGGGCCCTGCACTTTGCAGCAGGATGGTGGTCTGTTATTTCCCTCAGGCTGGGGGACCTAGTGCAATCTAGCTAACTCTCAGAACCTCAGGCTCAACGAAGGAGCGGGGTCTTGATACCAACATTATGGGGGTCTAGTTGGTTAATGGAGCCTCAGTGGGGTCACAGAAGGAAACCTTACTACAGGGGGTGCATGGCTCTTCCCTACAATGAGTTTGGCATCTCTAACTTCCTGCCTCACTGGATTCTCAGGCCTGGAGAGGGGACTCTATAATTAGGCTATTCTACTATGGAATTCCTCCCAGGCTCATGTCTCTCTGTTTTCCTCCAATTGTCTGCGCCTTCCTTTCCCACCCACAATGTGAAGCTGGTGTTGCGTGTGCAGGAAATGTGTTAAACTAGCTGGTGTTTGTGTTACTGCCTGGTTGCAGGAGCTTCGCTCCCTGGGGAATGTCTGAAATGTGGTCAGGCGGGCCAGCCCACATCCCCACCAGCACTGTACCAGAAGATTGTCATTAGCAAAAGGTCCTGTGAGAGCCATGTGCTGCCCATGGGCACAAGCTTCAGAGACACAGGTCCAGTCTACACCCAGCACTGCCCCTGAGCCTGGCTGAGACCCCGCTATGTGAGTGCCGTTCCAAACATCAGCATAACCCTCCAGAAAAACTCACAGGAGTTGAATTAAAATAAGAGGAGATATTTTTAAACTTGTAATGGGAGGTTCCCTGTAGGAACCTGGGAAGTGAGCCCCTTTAGAATCTCTAACACAGTATGCTGCAGCTAACACAGTGAATGAAAACTACTGCTGGTTCACAGGCCAAATCCAGGCCACCACTTGTTTAAATAAAGTTTTATTGAGATACAGCCATTGTTTACACATATTCTGAGGCTGCCTTTTTGCTACAGCAGGACTCTAGCTACATCAGACTGCATGGCCCACAAGCCTTAATATCTGGCTCATTGTAGGTTTGCTGGTCCCTGATCTGAAACGAAGCTTCTAAAGCTGCAGGTTTATGTGACGACGTGGCAGGTCATGAAGCTTAGCAACCATGAAGGGCTTCAGAATGCACAACAGACAAAAATTAATTCAAAATCAAAACATAGCATGAATCCAAGGTGTGCCTGGCAGTGCTCAGCTGTGTTGCACAGCATCGGGTCACTGCAGCCTTGAACACACGACACAAGTAGTCTGCGCTGTGCACACGTTCACACCACACAACACCAAGAGTGCCACCTGAATCACCTCAGCTCAGATTTGAGACTATTGCATGTTGTGAACTGTGGGGTTTACACATTACATACAAAGTTTCCTACCCTTACAGAAGCATAACTTTACATATGGAAACAAAGACTTTTAATATTTTCTAACCATTATTCCTGAGCACGTAAGCATCAGATGAGCATATCTTTAGATTATATCGTATTAGACAAACAGGCCCCTTCGTCTCATTGATTTGCAAATTTACTTTCTTCTCCAACAAAAGTTACATTTGTATATATATATATATATAACAAGTTATTTAAAAACACAATTACTTTGTGATTTATTATCAATAAATGTTTCATTTACATGTCTGTTTCATGTACATATTTACCTGGGATCACATAAAATTTCTTGGGAGAAAAGAGATCATCAATGGGAGAAGTTCAAAAAGGCTTAATCACACATACACAGATGCATAGAGACACACATACACAGAGACACACACAGACATATACACGCATGCAGACAGACAGACACAGACACAGACACAGACACACACACACACACACACACACACACAAGGCTCAGGGGCTGTTGTTGTTTTTTTAATCTTTTGGGGACCCACCACCCAGCTCCCAAACAAATCTCACACAGAGGTTTATTCTCAATTATGAATGCTCTGCCTTAGCTTGGCTTGTTTCTAGCCAACTTTCCTTAACTTAAATTATCCCGTCTACCTTTTGCCTCTGGGCTTTTCTCATTCTCTCATTTCTGTAAATCTTACTCTTACTCCATGGCTTGCTGTATAGCTGGGTGACTGGGCCCTGGAGTCCTCCTCCTTCTCTGGCTCCTTCTTTTTTCATTCCTCCATCTCTTTTTTTCTTGCTCCTCCTAGATTTTTCCTTTTATATATTTTCTCTGCCTGCCAGCCCCACCTATCTCTCTCTCTCTTGCCTTGCTATTGGCCGTTCAGTTCTTTATTAGACCATCAGGTGTTTCAGACAGGCAAAGTAACACAGCTTCACAGTGCTGTGGGATGGTCTTTATGTCAAACATGTTGCTTATTGGTCAATGAATAAAACACTGATTGGCCAGTGGTCAGGCAGGAAGAAGTATAGGCGGGACAAGGAGGAGAGAATTCTGGGAAGTGGAAGGCTGAGGAGACACTGCCAGCCGCCACCATGACAAACAGCATGTGAAGATGCCGGTAAGCCACAAGCCATGTGGCAAGGTATAGATTTATAGAAATGGATTAATTTAAGATATAAGAACAGTTAGCAAGAAGCCTGCCACGGCCATACAGTTTGTAAGCAATATAAGTCTCTGTGTTTACTTGGTTGGGTCTGAGCGGCTGTGGGACTGGCGGGTGACAGAGATTTGTCCTGACTGTGGGCCCGGCAGGAAAACTCTAGCTACATCACAGAGTTAAACAAATACAACATAAACAAAAGTAACACTCCTTAAAATAATATTCTGTAACAAGGGGCCATCAAGGAAAGGGGGTAGAAGGACTATGAGAGCCCGAGGCTGGGAGGGAAAGATGGAAGCAGTGCCTTCTGGAGAAGCGGCTCACAAGTCCCCACCCCTGACTAAGGAGCTAGGGATCGTTGTTAGTGCCTGGGGGAAGTCATTTTTCTTTAAGTGTGTGGCCTCAGGTAGGTTGGCCACACTCCAGTGGACAGCTCACACCCAGGAGGATGTGGACAGCACAAACTGGAGTTGATGGGGGAATATGAAGTTGAGGGGTAGGAGGGAGGTGAGGGAGCATCTGGGAGGAACTAGGAGAGGTGCAGGGATGAACATGATCAAAATACACGATATAACATTTTCAAACAGTTGATATATGTATGCACACATACACATGTGTATATACACACAGAATCCTGCCCTAAAACATATGCTATAAATCCCTGGCACGCAGCTGATGGTCAGTACTGGTTGACAAAAACACACCCATGTCCCTGTGCAGATATGAGCCAATGACTGTGTGCAGATGCTGAGGCACAGGCAAACTCGCTCCTGTGCATGACTGAAGATGTGGGTCTTAGTCTTTGGACAGCTGTCCCCGGGCTTGTAGCCAGCCCTTTTCATGGTTCCTCAGGCACTCTAGGTGTCACATTGGGCCCCTTTGAATTCCCAGATACCTGGGCCTCCGACTCTGGGCTCTTTAGTAAAATAAATATACTTTAAGAAATTAGGAGGAACAAAACCTCAGCAACAATTCATGTCATGAAGGTCGCAGACTTCTCCGCCTGTTCAGTACACCTTTCCATAGCTTTATGTCGACAAGATGGCTGCAGCAACCTCCGAATCACACCTTCGTGCTCCGTTCCAAAGGTGGTGGGGTGGGGAGGAGACAGGTGGAGAAAGGTGCTGGTGTGCAATGCTCTCACGTCGTATTACCCAGAAGTCCCGAGAAGCCTCCCTTCCCAGCTCCTGTGCCAGACCCAGCTCTTAGGCCACCTTTGAACCAATCACTCATTAAAGAAAACATGGTACAATTGTGTTAATTACTTTCCTCGCAGAGGAAATCTTTGCTTTGGCTCATGCTGAGGCAGCAGGAGCACCAGCCTGCTTGTTCACATCTCCCTGGATCAGGATGCAGAGAACGGACAGGAAGCACGGCCAGGACATAAGCCTCAAGGCTTACCTCCCAGTCACCCACTTCCTCTAGCTCTAAGCTCCACCTCCCCAAACAGCACCAACAGCCTGGGAACCTTGTTCAAACACTGGAGCCTGTCGGGAGGTTTCACATCTGACCCTCAATACCCGCTTGCTGCTTGCAGTTAGCACTCTCCTTACAGATGAAAGCTGGAGAGACACTTTCGTGAGGATTTGGATCCAAGTTTATTCTATGAGGTGTGGCCAAACTACAAGCCAAAAAGTTACGTTTCCTAAAGAACCTGGCAGAGACCGGGGCACAGTGGTGCCTGTCTTTGATCTCAGTACATGTGAGCAGAGGCAGGCAGGTCTCTGAGTTCAAGCCCAGCCTGGTCTATATAGTGAGTCCCAGGCCAGTCGGAGCTACACAGAGAGACCTTGTGTTGAAACAAAGAACCTGGCAAAGATACACACACAGGATCTGGAGTCCCACGTGCAGGATCATGTGATCCCAAACAAAAAGCGCCTATGCAATTTAAGCCTGCAAACAAAAGTCGCAAAATCACACTGTGGAAAGAGCTGGGGTCAGCAGACACACACTGGGGGAGCAGGGGGCAATGGGTTTTAAAGGTAGAAAAACAGCCGGATGGGAACAGCAAGCTCATATATTAGATCGTGATACATGCAATGAGAGACCAAAACCCCATGGGTGCTATGCTATGATCCGAGGGACTTAGAGGCTGGGAAAGAAATAAAGCATTTAAACAACTCCACTGAGGTCAAATGGACCCACAATCAACTGTGCATATTTACATGTGCAATTGAACACTTCCATGCATTTGACACACCAGCGAAACTAAACCTGCCATCAAGACAGCGAGTGCTTCTCATCCCATATGCTCTCATGCCCCTTGTAATCCCCTGCCACCTTTCTCTACCTCCTCTCTGGCACACTGAGAAGATATTACCTCTTTATTGTGTATGTGTATCTGCCACACCACACATGTGACCAGAGGACAACTTGGAAGGGTCTCCTCACCTAGGACGTAAGTTGTGGGGATCAAGCTTAGGTCATCAGCCGTGGTGGCAAGTGCCCAAGAGCCTTCTTTCTAAGCACGTAGTGCCTCCTGCCTGTCCTGTGGTCACGAAGTCCTGTTTGCTGGTTCACTCGAGTGTTTTAACTTCTCTGTGACTTCTGCTTTCGTCCTCCTCCTTATCACGCCTGTTGTGCTGGCGGCCGAGCTGCTTCTCCCGTCTCCCAGCTTCGCGTGTGTGTTGCTTTTACAACTGTGTCCTTTCTTCCTACCTGTTGTCAAATGTGTGTGTGTGTGTGGTGATGTCTCGTCGTACTCTAATAAAATCTGCCTGAAGATCAGAGGACAGAGCCAGCCACTGGATTAAACATAGAGGCCAGGCAGGGGTGGCACACACCTTTAATCCTAGCACTCGGGAGGCAGAGATCCATCTGTCTGGATCTCTGTGAGTTCAAGATCACACTGGACAATATGAGGTTGATCCAGTCTAGGAGAGAAACATCCAGGCAGTGGTGGCACACACCTTTAACCCCAGTATTTGGGAAGCACACGCCATTAATCCCAGCACTAGGAAGGTTGAATAGGAAGTGAAATGGTTGGGTGGAGAAAGGCATCTAAGGTCTGAGGAGACAGGAACTAGAGCCTTCCAGCTGAGGACTCAGAGGCATTCAGTCTGAGGATTCGTGGAGACAGGATCGGCTGAGGGGGTGGCAAGGTGAGAAGTGGCTGTGGCTTGTTTCCTCTGATCTTTCAGCATTTACCCCAATATCTGGCTCCAGGTTTTTATTATAAAACTATTTATTTGTGCAACATGTGTGTGCATTTACATGTGTGTGAGGGTGTGTATCTATGTGTCCATGTGTGTCTCTGTGTGTGTACATGTACGTCTGTGTGTGTTCATGTGTGTCTCTGTGTGTGTGTGTATATATATATGTACATATATATGTCTCTGTGTGTGCCTGTGTGTGTGCTTATATGTGTGTGCATATTTGCACTATTTTGTTTTGTTTGAGACAGGGTCTTTCTGTGTAGACTTGGCTGTCCTAGAACTCTCTAACCAAACCAGGCTGGCCTCTAACAGAGATCCACCTGCCTCTGCCTCCTGGAGTCCTGGAATTAAAGATGTGCGCCACCATGTCAGGCTTGTATTTGCATTTTTTATCCAACTTATTTGAAAGCTGTGGGAGCTATTTTTACTAGGATAATGGAAACACTTTAGAGTTCTAGATAATTGGGGTTCCTGTCATCATTCTAATATCAAGCATGACACTTGTGTATGTAGTTGGAAGTTTTCCTGTGTCCTGGCTGGCCAGTGGTTGGGACAAATCTCTCCCACTTGTGTCCCCCAAGTAAACACACAGAGGCTTATATTAATTATAACTGTAGGGCCATTAGCTCAGGTTTATTACTGACTAGCTCTTACACTTAATTTAAGCCATAATTCTTATCTATGTTTAGCCACGTGGCTTGGTACCTTTTCTGAGTTCTGCCTTGTCATCTTGCTTCCTCTCTGTCTGGCTAGTGACTCCTGAATCAGCCTTCCTCTTCCCAGAATTCTCCTTGTCTTCTTATCCTGCCTATACTTCCTGTATGACTACTGGTCAATCAGCATTTTATTTATCAACCAATCAGAGCAACACATTCACAGCATACAGAAAGACATCCCACAGCATGTGCACTTGTGTGTATGTGTGTGTGGATGCTCTTGGTAAAACTGAGCTATCTGTGCACTTTCATTCTTTCCCACAATGCTCTCTCTCCCTCAACTTCTCAAGTTTATTTTAAGCATAACCTTGACTTTAAATCCAAGTTCAGAAGTTGGAGAGATGGTTCAGTGGTTAGGAGTGCTGTCTGCTCTTGCAGAGGACCCAAGTTTGGTTCCCAGAAGCCATGTCGGTGGCTCACAACTGCCTGTAACTCCAGCTCCAGGGACTCTGATGCCTTCTTCTGTCTTCCATAGGTACCCATACACACATGTACGTACACACGCACACACACACACACACTATATATATTTATCATTAATATTTTTATATATCCAAGATAAAAATATTGGAATAGTTATTTAATGTAAGAATTTATTCAAAAGATTCATAACAATTTTATAACAAGATAGATAATTACACAACAGAACAAGATTCATTATTATGAATCTTTTTCCATGTTTATGCTCAAATCATTCCTTATACAGTTAACTATAATTATTTGCTCAGTGAACCAAACCCTAAGCTTCATCCGTTATCTTTTGCTGTATTTCTTTTCTTTTCTGTTTTTCAAAGACTCTGCATATTTTATATGGAACCAACCAATCCATTCATGCAGAACAGTAACAACAAACCAGAGCCTCAGTGTAGATATGGCCAAATCTGCACATGTCCAGCTGCCTGTGTGGGGTGGATGGATGGCCGTCAGGACAGTGTGTGCAAATTCTAACAGATCCGGCAGGGTCTCCTCCAGTGCCGTCTCTTGGAGCTCACCTGAATTTATTAGCAGTTTCCACTCTAATCTGTTGGGGTGAAATGCTTTTGCTGTTGTCTCCTGACAAGAATCTTGATTTTGAAAGTCTTGTGGGAAGGACATGGCGAGAGACTGTGCCAGGTGGAGCACAGGATGGCAGAGTGTGAAAGAGGAAGACACACTTCGCTGATTATTTATTTGTTTTGAGTAGCCCTGGCTGTCCTGGAACTTGCTATGCAGACAAGGCTAGCCTGAACTCACAAGAAATTCACTTGCTCTGCCTCCCAAGTTCTGGGATTAAAGGTATATACCACCACACCAGGAAGCCATAATTCTTCTGCATCATGTTTTCTCCTCATACATGAGTGATTTTGGATGACTGTGATTTGGGTAGGGTTGAGGGGTTGAGGCAGGGTCTCACTCTCTAGCCCAAGCTTAGCCCAGGTGTGGTTCAAGTTCAAATCAATCCTCCAGCCTCAACCTCCCAAGTGCTGGGAATACAGATGTGAATCGCTGCATCTGGCTATGATGTTTTTAAGACCACAGGTGTACCTTTTTCTTTTTTTCTCTCAGAAAACAGAATGAAGAATGGAAGTGGACTGCACTCTTTAATAAAGCTTTGTCTTTCTGGAAAGTTCTCTTCATTTACCTCCCCCAGGAGTATTACTTATTGTCTGTAACCATGTCCCACTTTCCGCTGATCCTTAGAGTTGCAGAAAAAAGGCAAGCTGTCAGCGTACTGAACTTTGTTTATTTTTATCTGTGTGATGGCTTTCAATTTCCCCCTTGTTCTTAAAAATAATCTGAATTTGACAAGACATTTCTGAGTGTGTCTCTTTTTGTTTTTGTTCTTAATACGTGTGTTTGTTTTTTTATTTTATTATTTTTGAAACAGTGTCTCTCTAAGTGGCCCAAACAAACTCCTCATCCTCCCACCTCAGCCTCAAACATGCTGAGATTATGGGCACACACCCCCATAAGCAGCTCTACATGCCCTTCCTCATATTAATGGAGTCTTTTCCATGTGGATCAGTGGGTTTTATTTCACTCCCTGATCCCATTTTTCATGATTGATCTTTTTTGCTCATGATGATTTCAGCTTTCTATGCTTATAATCAATCTCTGACATTTCTTCATACTCCAATAATTCATCAAAACACCTTCACATTCAAATGGCTTGTTCATGCCATAGCTGTGGCCTCCACTTATCCCACCCACAGTGATTTCCTAAATCCAAAATTCTTCAACTATGGATGGTAACCCACAGGTGCCTGAATGCAGGACTCACAAAAACATAACACAGTAAAAGGTTTCTGGATGTGCCATGACCTGAAGTTAACACAGAATCAGACACACAATGAGTCCCGAGTGCTTCTGGCCCTGCTGGCCTGCGTTGCCCGACGTGACTTCACTGCAGCCTTGGTTCCGAACACACATGCACCTTGCACTGTGAGTTCCCCTCACGTCATGGAGCACCAACAAAAGCTGTGGAAAAACCTGAGTTCACTCTGGACTAAGTCACATCAACAACTATGTTGTTGTTGTTTTTTCTAATGATATGAAGTTTTCTGCTCTTACAGAAACACAACCGTTTAATTACAGAAAAACAAAGATTTGTAATCTTTTCCTACCATTGGTCCTCAGTGTGTATCAAATTAGCCTGTCTTTGGATTGGGTCACGCTAAAATGTTTGACTTCTAAATTTCCTGTCCAAATTTGAGTTTGCTGATTTGATTCTGTAAAAAAAAAAAAAAAAAAAAAAAAAAAAAAAAAAAGGTGTTAAATGAAATTTGTCTTGGGATTATAACAGAGTTTCCAACAGTTTCTGAAATGACCCCAAATATTTTGTACTATGGGGTTTATGTGAACCAACATTCTTGGCCTTGACAATTATAAAATCAAAATATTAATCAACTCTGAGGAGTACTGCAGATATAATACATCCTGCAGTGTCAAGATTCAGCCGAGATTTAATTCTTATGTAAAAATATTTTGTTAGTATGCAAATTTGCTTTTATCTTTAATAAATGATAAGGTTATACATGTGCTAAAGAATTCTTTTGAAATAAATCTATGACTTGTTGTTGGGACGTGTTTGACTGATATTCCTATTTTACTTGGAGCCATGTGAACATTTCTCAGGTGAAAGGGTGGTAAGCAGGAAAGCTGAGAAGCCCAGCTCTGAGTAAACCAACGGTCTGTGCTGATGTCAGAGTTCTCCCTCTGCCAATGCTTTGTGTAGGGTCAATCCTGAAGGAGAAAGTCCTCGAGATGGGGACTCGCTCCTGGGGCCTCCACTGGAGAGGCTTGCGTCATCCATGGCCACCGTCATCTCAGGAGGTGTGAACCAGCCGAGGAGACAGACAGTGGCAAGGTTCACTCTGAGTGCAAATCTCCACTCACACTCAGCACCTGAGTGCAGACCTCCACTCACACTCACTCAACACAAGAGGTTTCTGGAGCCCTTTTGTGCTTGCTTTGGACCACTGGCAATTCCAGGCACCCCCATGTCATTAACTGGACTGGTGGAGCCCTTCGCGGGTGAGGGTGGACCCTTCTGCTGCTCACGGTGTATGGCAGACATGGACACTGTGTAGCAAGCTTTCTTGTCAGACTGTCTTTGGACCATCAGCCCGCAAATAATGACCTAGAGACTTAGTAATTATGAAAGCTTGGCCTTAGCTTAGGCTTTTCCTCAACTAGCTCTTATAACTTAATTAATCCATATTTTTTAATGTATGTTATACATGTGGCTTGGTTAACTCTTCTTAGTACAGCACATCTGACTTACTCCGAGTCTGCTGGCAAAATCTCGTGTCTAGATTCCTCCTTCCAGTTTCTCTATCTCTGTCCAGAAGTCCCACCTATATCTCCTGCCTCGCTATTGGCAGTTGAGCTTTTTATTTCACCAGTCATGGCAATATATCCTCACATAGTGTACACAAACATTCCACAACAACACAGTCTGTTCCTTTATTCATTCACCCAACAATTTCATGAACATCTCTGCACCAAGCCCGGCCCTATGCATTAAGTTGCAATGTCAGTAAGTAAGGTTCTACCTCATGGTGCTTTATTTTATTTTATATATTTTTAAAAGATTTATTTATTATGCATACAGTGTTCTGCCAGTGTATGCCTGCAGGCCAGAAGAGGGCACCAGATCTCATTACAGATGGTTGTGAGCCATCATGTGGTTGCTGGGAACTGAACTCGGGTCCTCTGGAAGAGCAGCCGGTGCTCTTAACTACTGAACCATCTCTCCAGCCCCGGTGCTTTATTATAGTTGAGAGATACAAGTACAACAGGTAGCTAGTATAACATCAAGGAATTATAATGTTATGAAGCCAAAAAATCTAGTAAGGAGGCCAGAGAAAGAGGGGTTACTTTGCCAATGGCAGTCTGGGAATACTTTCTTAAAAGCATCATTAAAGAAGACAGCATGGGCTGGCTGAGCAGTGGTAACGCCTTTAATCCCAGCCGAGGCAGAGGCAGGCGGGTCTCTGAGTTCAAGGCCAGCCTTGTCTACAGAATGGTTTCCAGAGCTACACAGAGAAACCTTGTCTTGTCTAGGGGAAGAGAGGAGACAATGTGGGAAGGTGAGATGTCCCAGGGAAAAGCAGCCTGGGCAGAAGGGCCTATCAGTGCAAAGGCAATTGTACTCCCCAAGGGAAATAAGGTCAGGTGGCTTGATGGGTGTGTGTTTGTGCATGTCAGTGCACAGGTGCTTGTGTGTGTGCACGCACAGAGAGGCCAGGGGACCAGCCGAGGAGCTGTGCTCAGGAAAGATGCCCATCTCCTTTGAGACATGGTCTCTTCCTAGCCCCCAAAGGTTGTCTGTGAAAAGGGAGTTAGGAATATTGGACCTAGACAGACCTGGCCACTGAGGGACCTTCTTAAAGGCCTCAGTCTTCCAAAACGTTTTAGTTTCTGCCACACGGATGTCAGAAACACCATTCAATACTGTAACTCTGATGTTTAATTAGCAATAGTCTTTACAAGAGTGGTTCTCAACCTGTGGGTTGCAACCCCTTTGGGGTAAGATCATTGGAAAACACAGATATTTACATTACAATTCATAAGTAGGGAAATTACAGTTATGAAGTAGCAAAGAAAATAATTTTATGGTTGGGGTCACAGTAAGATGAGGGACTGTATTAAAGGGTCGCAGCACTAGGAAGGTTGAGAACCATGCTTTACAGGAACTTATGGCCTTTCTCAGACTAAATAGAAGGGTATCTTAGCCCGTTATTCTGCTGCTATAACAGAACACCACAGACTGGGTAACTTAAAAACAACAGAAGTTTATTTATTGGAAGCTGGACTGCATTGGCTGAGAACCTTTATGACGATTAATTGTCAACTTGACATAATTTAAACTCACCTGGGAAGAGAGTCTCAGTGAGGGATTGTCTAGATCAGGTCAGCCTTGGGAGTGGGCGTCTTGATTATGCTAATTGTTGTGGGAAGACCAAGCCCACTGTGGGTAGCACCACTCCCTTGTGTTGTAGAGAAAGCTGGCTGAAGGCTAAGTGTGTGCGTTCCTCCCCTCCCTGCTCATGACTGTGGATGTGACGAGCTGAGCTCCTGCTGTGATAGACTGTAGCCTGGAATTGTGAGTTAAAAGAAACCCTCTCTCTCCAGTTGTTTTCTGTTGGGCTATTCTATCACAGCATCAGAAACGGCCTTGAGAAAGCCTTCCTGCCTCACAACCCCACAGATGTAGGGCCAAGAGAGCAGGAGAGAGCGCGAGTCAGTTGAACTGATTCTACAGCAAGCCCACTCATTCCTATAACATCAACATTCATGCATCCATGTGGGCAGAGCCCAGGAGAGCTAAGCACCTCTCACAGACCCCACCTATCAACATGGTTGCTTCTGAGATTGTTTCCAGCGTGTGGATGAGTGAGAGGACCTGCTCAAGCCACACAACCTACAAATGTGCAAGTGATTTGTGTCAATGCAGCTTTCTACAGGAACTCATTCTGCAAGAACTTGTGTGGATCTGTGACCAAAACCCTTGCAGGGCACTCTACATATTGCAGAAACTCCAAGAATACTATCAGGTGGCACATGTCTGGGTAACGTGGGGCCAATGTGTCACAGAAATTATCTCCTATAATCACAGTTTCCCTTTTAAGTCAATTCTTCCAGACAAGTCATTTCTGCAGCTCATGAATAAACTGAATGTCTGAGATGAGTGCCTGCCACCTACCCACACCCGTGATGGCTGCCGTCAGTCCTCACAGCCTCCAGTGTCAAGCTACACAGCTAATGGTGCTCATTAATCATTCCACGGGCTATGTCTTAGAAAAGCTATCTCAATGAATGTGAGGCTGGCCTGCAGGTGGCTTGGTGACATTCCATTCAGTTGGGACAAGCCCACTTCTAATAGACAACCTCTGACATGCCTTTCCCTAGATGTGGCTGATGGTAAGGACACAGGGATGCTACAGTGGTTCATGGTGTCTTCTGTGACCACACTGACCTTGCATCACTCTCCTAATGAAGGGTCTCCACAGCCCGTATTAAACCAATCCTGCGGTGTCTGGGAAGGTAAGATCTTAAATCAACAGACCCACAGATGCTGCAAACTCATGGTGTGTCTTTGGAGCCGTGCCTGCTCTGGGTTATGAAAAATCTTATCTTCCCTGTTACAAACAGCAGCTGCTTTGACCAAGTAACTCTAGAAGATAAATTGACCCTCCATGTTCTAAAATTCATAACCTAAGCAGCAATTTCTCAGGCCTCTTTTGTGGTCGTAGAAGGGTCACAAATTATTAATATCCAACTTATGTGGCAGTTGCTCACAAGCTGCAGATTTCAATGTGAAATTTCAATCTCCAAGCAAGGACCAGTGGTGCCTGAGAGAGTCTTCCTCCAGGAATCCCATATGGTCCTTGTCTAATTTAGGGCAGGGACAGTGAGAAACACTAAGCAGCAGTGTAAACGAAGTAGGTACTCTAATGACAGCATTGATTAACATCCCAGGGGCATCAGCAAGACCTGCCTACATTCTGCTCTTCCACGTTCTGCTCATTCCACATATGTGCCCAAACAGTTATGTTTCCCTCATCTGTGGTCCTGTGAGTATGAGCTTTGTCGTTTCAACACAGTGTAGGATCACCTGGGAAGACCGTCCCCAAGAGGGATTGTCTACATTTGGTTGACCTCTGAGTGTGTCTGTAGGAGACTATCTTGTTAATTTATGTGGGAGAACTCAGCCCACTGTGGGCAGCACCATTCCCTAGGCAGAGAATCTTGAGCTGGGCACATACAAGCGAGTGAGCACGCATGCATTCATTTCACGTTCTTGACTGCAGATGCGATGTGATTAGCTCTTTGAAGTTCCTGCCTTGACTTCCTCACAATGATGAACTGTAATCTGAAATTATAAGATGAAATAATTGCCTTTAAGTTACTTTTCTGGGTATTTTATCACAGCAACAGACATTAAAACTTGCCAAGGCCCCATGATCAATGGTCACAGAAGAGGAAGCTTTTCCATGGTGGTCCTCACTAGGTCCTTGAGAATCAGCACCTTCTTCAAGAGAGAATCAATTGTCTTGATTTGTCTTTCACAGAAGAAATCTCTCAAGACCTGCATGCAAGCAAAATTACCTCCTCTAAGATGTAATCCCAGGAGTGAAGGATCAAGAGGGGAAGAAAGTTTTGGCTTAGAGAAGGTTCTCTAGTAGGGGATAGTCAGTCCAGCAATGGCCATATGCATGATGTGAAGGCTGAGAACACTGTAGCTGTTCAGTCCACAAATCTGGATCCCTCAGTAGTCCCAACCAGGCACTGGAGGCTTGAATGATTCCTAGGGAGTCTCTGGTCTTCAGTGCACATTGGAAGACAGAAGATGCTGGAGTCTGATCCCAGGGAAGGGTACTGGTAGCAGCCACAACAGTAGCAGCAACAGACACATGTGCTGAAGAAGCAAAGGCAGGTGAGTGTGTTGGCTAGTTTTATGTCAACTTGACACACGCTAGAGTCATCTGAAAAGAGGGAACATCAATTGAGAAAATGCCTCTATAAGATCTGGCTGTAAGACATTTTTTTAAATTAGTGGTTGATGGGGAAGGGACCAGCTCACGGTGGGTGGGGCCAACCCTGGGCTGGTGGTCCTGTGTTTTATTAGAAAGCAGACTAAGCAAGCCATGGGGAGCAAGCCAGTAAGCAGCACACCTCCATGGCCTCATCAGCTCCTGCCTCCAGGTTCCTGCCCTGTTTGGGTTCCTGTCCTGACTTCCTTCCATGATGAACAGTGATGTGGAATCATAAGCCAAATAAACCCTTTCCTCCCCAACTTGCTTTTTGGTCATGGTGTTTCATCACAGCAACAGTAACCCTGACTAGGACAGTGATGTTGCTTCTTCTCCAGACCTCTGTGTATCTGGGCTAACCACTGGAAGGAGCCATGTACTGTGAAGGTTAGTCTGCTCCCATCAGTTCAATCTCCCTGGAAATACACCTTCACCTCCCTGCCCAGAGGTGTGTCTCCTAAGTGATTCAAAAATCAAGTTGACAATGAAGAATAAGTGCCACAGGAAAGGAGTGAATGACAGCTATGTCATAAAGCTTATCACCATTCTTGGTAACTGAATTTTAATCCCAATAAGGGACTCAGACCCAATAAGATATTTGGACCCAAGTATAGAGAGGGCAACCTTCAAAGCTGCATCTTATTTCAGGCTGGAGGAAACCTGGTCTGACTGGTGTACACATAGTAAAAGACATGAGCAGGGCATCTGTGATCTGTCTCACCAATATCCACAGCAAATGTGTCAGCCACAGGTGTCTGCAAACTCCCTGCTCCCTTTGTGTGTATGCACTTTGTGTGGGTGCCCACAAGACACCTTCCTAGACACAGAATTGTTTTTTTTTAAGGAGAACACACTTTGTTTTTGTTTGTGTTTTACATATTTTGCAAAATTGCCCTACAGCGCCCATAGTGCCTCTAGATTCCTTTTACTCTGTCTCCTAGCTTGATTTCTTATTGTGATAAACAGTCTCAACCTAGGTTCCTTCTTCTCAAGTGACTCTAGTTGTGTTAAGTTATTAATGTTGCCTATTGTAGTTAAATGTGCTGTGTCCCGTTCCTTATCCCTTTTGTCTCCCACTCAACATACACGATCTTTATGCTTTAATCACATGCATATGTGTATATTTGTGTGTAGGAGCATGCATGTGTGTGCAGGTGCCCAAGGAGAACTCAGGTCCTCCACAAGAGTAGAGCAAGTGTCCATCTTCCCAGACCTGTATGGTTTTCTTTGGTGGATTTGAATTTAATAAGTATTTGTCTAAACCACATGTCCCACCCTCCCCCCAAATGTCCAGGAATAGATCCACTCACATATGGTTGATAGTTCTGTATTTTTTTCTAGAAGTTTTAGGTTTTACAATTGAGACAGTGATCTATTTTGGATTCCTTCACCTATGGTGTGAGGTATGGATCATGGGCTTTATTGGTTTGCTTATGAGTGTCCAATGGTCCCAGCACCCTTTGCTGAGAAGACTACCAAGTTTGTTGACAGCCACATTTGGATATATTTCTGGTCTTGCTGTTCTGTTCCGCTGATCTTCATGCTTACATATTCACAAACACACACTGTGGTTCTATCATCACTGTTTGACCTAGTTAGCTTCAGCTGTCAGCTTGAGGCATCATAAAGCTACCTGAGAAGGGAGAACCAGTTGAGGGGTTGCCCAAATCAGACTGGCCTGAGGGCATGTCTGGGGGGGGATTGTCTTGATTGCTAATTGAGGCAGGAGGGCCCCACCCACTCTGGTGGCACTGGACCTTAGACTGTGGTCCTGGGCTCTATAAGGAAGCTAGAGTCTGTGAGGGAGGCAGTAAGCAGCGTTCCTCCATGGTTTCTGCTTCAAGTTCCTGTTTGAGTTCCTGCCCTAATTCCCTCAGTGATGAACTGTGACCTGGAAGCTGAAACAAACCCTTCCTCCCTTGAGTTGCTTTGGTCAGAGTGTTTATCACAGCAACCGAACAAAGCTAGAACAGCACTGGGTTTGGTGGGTAAGTTGACGGGTCTTGTTCTCTCACAAAATCAGCTTGGCTTTTCTAGACTCTTTACATTTAAAAATATTTTTTGAGATTATTTTGTCTGCTGGAATTGCACTGAATGCATAGATCCATTTGGAGAGAATTTTTGTGTAAACTAATTCCAGTCATCTCCGTTTATGAATACGATGTATCTGTTTATTTAGGATTCTTTATTTCATCAACGTTTTGCAGTCTTTAGGATACATATTCTGGACATTTTTTTAATAATCCGTACCTAAAATATTTTACATTTTGATATTTAAAATGCTGCTTTTAATTTCAATCATCTATTACTATTGAAGACACTCTTTGACTTACAATGGGCTACATTCTGAACAACTCATATTTCATTCTTTGCAAATATTGTAAGTTGAAATTTTATTCTTAAATATTTATTTTAATTTTGTGTACACTTGTGTGTCTGTATATGCCATGAATGTGTGCAGTGCCTGAAATGTCCAGAAGAGGACATTAGATCCCCTGGAGTTGGATGTACAGGTGGTTATGAGCTGTCAGATGTGGGTGCTGGGGACTGAGCTCAGATCCTCTGCAAGAGCAGCCAGCTCTAACTACTGAGCTATTTCTCCAGCTCATAAGTTGAACATTAATTGAATCTGTTTATGTCACCAAACAGCACAGCTCAATATGCTGAGTATTTATTTTAGCAGGCAGTTGGGTGACATTCCCCACCCCACATCCCAGCTCATGAGTTAATGAGTATCTCCTGTGATTTATCCAATATAGCATGAAAAGGGAAAAACAGAGTGAAGGTCTGGGTAAGCTTCACACAAGGATAAAGGCAGAAATGCCATGTCCAAACATTGTGGGTCGTTTTGTATGGCAAATAATTCCAAGCATTCATCAAAACAAGGTCAGTCAAACCTGCAAGACAGAGAACTGTGTCTTGTGATATCTCTAAGCCCAGCAAAAGAGTGTTGCTGTTGTCATTAAAAAGAGGACCATCTGTGCTCTTCTGTGTTAGTTTTGACTTAATTCTCTTCAAGTCTCTCTCTGCCTCCCTCCTTCCCCCTCATTTTACCCCTCTCTCTGTCAGTGTGTGTGTCTTTCCCCCTCTCTTTCTTTCTCTGTCTTTCTCTCCACTTCTCTCCACCCCCGCCCCGTGTGTGTGTGCACACATGTGAGCATGTGTGATATACACATAAAATGTCCTTTATTTCTAACAACGTTTTCATACCTAAGCCAATCTTTTTCTATTTTCCAGAAAAGCTTGTTAAGCAGGACTCACATACGGTGCCCCAATGCACTGCACTGGCCCCACTTCTGAACTTCCACCGCACACGTCAATGCTAACTATATTGATTGGTAACTGACCTCAGGCTGTTGTCTCTTCATTTATTAAGGACCATGCCCAGGGTGCTTCAGAAGTGATGGGAGGGACATCCTTGGAGGGCTGCTCTGTCCCATCTTCATCTCTGCAGCAGAGTCTCTGGTGACAGTTATCCTCAGCGGCCCTGACTAGGCAGGCTTTAATTGGTGGGCTCTCGTGACAGCAGCCTTCTGCTTGGAGTTTTAGAGTATTTAGCATGGATCAGACTTACAAAAAAGGAGCCCAAAGTGTCCTTGGCAATCATCAGGGGAGGTGAACAGTGAGGATGCTCAGCAATTTGCTTTAACAAAGTGGGAGGGACGATTTGGACTATGTCACCCTGACGATCCAGAAAGCAGAAAAGAGAGGACAGTGTCAGGCAGAGCCCCTTTTGGCCTGGGGTGAGGAACAGGTGCAGAATGCTTTCCAGCCTGGGGCCAGCTGCACCTGCTGTATTTGGGGTCAGTCTCTTCCAGGCAAAGCCTCTGCAGAATTCACCAAGGGAATCCCTGGAAATTTCCACCCACTTCCTCTCCCCCAGTGATGGCCAGTGGCTTTGGCTCTGATAGCATTTGTGTTATGTTTGGATTGAGGCTACATCTTGACCTACCTACACTTCTTGGAGAATCCACAATTAGTATCTCAGGAATGGGAATGAATGTTTTCTTATGTGTCAGATTTTATTGTTTAATTTTTCTTTTTACTAAAAATAAATAAATAAATAACATCTTGACAGTTTGGAAGCAGAGATTTCAATACCAATGGAAGATACATGAGAAAAGGGGGAAGGGCTGGTAAGATGGTTCAGTGCTTAAAGGTGCTTGCTGCCAAGCCTGACAACCTGAGTTCAGTCCCCGGGACCCACTGGTAGAAGACTGACTCCTGTAAGTTGTCCTCTGACTTTCATGTGTGTGACAAGCACATACTTCTTCCCCCAAAATAAAGTAGTAAAAACATGTGTTTTTAGAAAGAGAAAGGGAAAATATATAATAGACCAGACTGGCAAGATTTTTAGAGAGAGCTCTGCCTGACTCGGTACAAGAGGATGCTGTCTTCATATCCTCTTGGGGTAAGAGAAAGGAGTCAGGAAGGCATCTGTGAGGGGGTCCAGTGGTTCTGAGGTTTGCCTTTCAGCCACTTCTTTGATGACACAGCATTGTGTGACTTTTCCAGGGAGACACACTGAGTACCTATTCACCCCAGACACAGCACGGTTAGACCAGAGAAGCCATCCCATCTAAGCCCAGCTTGGTGGGACAGTGAGTTTACTAGAGTTACCTGCAGAAACATGGGTGTATTGGGTGGTGTGTGTCAACTTGACACAAACTGGAGTCATCAGAGGAAGGAGCCTCAGTTGAGGAAATGCCTCTTTGAGATCTAGCTGTAAGGCATTTTCTCATTTAGTGATCAGTGGGGGAGAGCCCAGCCAATGGTAGGTTGCCATCCCCGGGCTGCTGGTCCTGGTTTCCATAAGAAGGTGGGCTGAGCAAGCCATGAGAAGCAAGCCAGTAAACAGCTCCCCTCCGTGGTTTCTGCATTAGCTCCTGCCTCCAAGATCCTGTTTTAGTTCCTGTCCTGACTTCCTTCAGTGATGAACAGCAATGCTGAAGTGTAAGCCAAATACACCCTTTTGTCCCAACTTGCTCTTTGGTCATGGTGTTTCATTGAAGCAATAGAAACCCTGACTAAGACAATGGGTAAGGGGTTACTCACAGGAGCAGGGGACACTCAGCAGCTGTCGCTTGAAAAGTTCCTCCCAGGTTCTCAAAAGTTCTGGAGAGCTACACTACTGGAGAGTCTCCTCCCACAGCCAACTTTTACTCTTATTATGTGATCTGAGGAAGAAGACAGACTCCCAAGCCTCCTCCCTCTACAAAGCGCTCTCTGTCTCTCTCTGTGTGTCTCTCTGTCTCTGTCTCACTCTGTCTGTCTGTCTCTGTTTCTCTCTGTCTCTGTCTCTCTATCTCTCTCTCTGTCTCTCTCTCTGTCTCTGTCTCTCTGTCTCTGTCTCTGTCTCTCTCTCTCTCACACACACACACACACACACACACACACACACACACACACACACCCCTTCTGTTATTTGAGACAGGCTTTCATGGATCCCAGGCTAGATTCACACTCTCTATGTAGTCAAAGATGATCTTGAACTTTGACCCTCCCACCTCTGCGTCGGCCGTACTGGCATCACAGGTGTGTGCTGCCATACTGTTTCTGGGATGCTGAGGATGGAATCTGTGACTTCATGTATGTTAGGCAAACTCCACCATTGTGCCCTTCTAACTGCCATTTCCGTCCCAGGGACACTTGATTGAACATTGCCACTGCCCCACCCCAAGCCTTCACTCCCGAGTTCCTTTTAACGTGGGAGTTTATCAAAGGGGTACATTTTCCATCTGGAACACTCAGAGCTGGGGCCAATGGGGAATAGCAGCCTGTCAGAAGAGATGGCAGGGCTCTGGGGCCTCCTGGGAACCCAGAAAAGAGACTTCTAAGAGAACAGGGATTGGAACCAGGAATGGACTTCTGACCTACCAACCCTGAGTGGGTTCTGTCAAGCAGCAGGTGGTGTCCCAGCCTGAACCCATGGTGCAGCCTGGAGGATCCTTGCATCCGAGGATTCCAGCACTGCTTGTGGGCTCTGTGCACCCCTGACCTGGGCATTGTCTAGCATGGACAGTGGGTAACCTCGCTTGTGGGCTCTGTGCATCCCTGGCCTGGGAGTCGTCTAGCATGGACAGTGGGTAACCTCGCTCTCTATTTCTCAGTTTGGTCCATGAGATGTGCACACTTTGTGTCAGTGTCTGTCCTCTGCCAACAAAATAGATCAAAGGCCACATAGCACCTGCAGCCCGAAGACCCTAAGGGGAGACTAAAAGGGTCGGGAGCTTTTCCTCTGTTCTGAGCATCATGATGCTTTTGTTGACTAACACTTCAGGCTGAGGAGTTGGCTTAATGAGGTACTTCCCAAGAGGGAGAGCTGGAACTTTCCAAGTGAGGAGAGCCAGGTGAGCAGGATTCCCCGGGGGAAGAGAGGGTCACCCCAGATGACTATGCTACATGTAGCCCTCAGCAGCGAATTCGCCTACAGCAGCAGCTCGGTTTCATTCTCTTCATCCAGGAGGCAGGTGCTTGAGGAGACTTGCAGACTCTCAGAGCTCCAGATTGGGAAGATTGTTGTCGGATCTGCATTCCAGTTGGCACCACTTCTGGGCAGTTGCTGTTTGGCATTCCTGGGGAGGGGACATTCCTGGAAGAGCCCCTTGAGAAAGAGAAGGTTTCCATGCCTTCAAGCATCCTGGGAGATTCAAGGCCCAAGGGAGGCCATCAGGGAAGGGACTGTGACCCTTCACTACTTCATTTCTCAAGACTCCAAGGAGAGGATTCCTCCAGTCTCCCTGGCAGCATTTTCAATGCACAGGCTGTTGTCATGAGTCCTGACCTGGGCAGGTGACACTGGAAGGAACATCCATCAGTGTGGCTTTCTAAGAGGTGGCACCTGTAGGAGGTACACCTGGCTCATCCCCCTCCAGTCAACTCACAGTGGGGTGCAATGCCTACCAGTCGCTCCCTCCCAGTATTCCTGTGGGCAGTCCATTCAGGGGGTCAAAGCTCTCCTGTAGATCAGGTCTTCTGCTTTCCACATGGCTGAGAGCCCCTGAAGCTTTGCAGTGAGGTGGACCGAGCTTTGGCAGGGCTGGGTTGGGCATCAGGGCTTGTGGGCTTGCCAGGTGAATCTCTGCTGGCCCGTGAGCAAGGATTCCAGGAACAAGGCTGTAGATGCTTGTGAAGGTAATGGATGAGCAAATAAGTAAGGAACAGGTGCCCCTGTCACATTTCTGCCCCGTGTCTCGTTGGCCATGCCTCTTTCATCTGGGAACACTCGAACCTGTCTGCCCTAGGGAATCCCAGCCTAGAATTGGCAGCCAGCTGTCTGCTGGACAAGCTGAGCTTTGTCTCCATCCACATGCTCTACCCCTGCTTCAGAGCAGCAGCTGCCCGCCCCTTGGTTCCCCCTCCCTGAACCCGTGTCCCGGAACTCACCAGTAGCATTTGATGTGAACATGAAAGGGCCAACACACCTGAGCATCTGTCCCATTCTTCAAGCTCCACTCCCTCCACATCAATCATGCCCACCTTCTCATTGATCCAAATGAAAAGTGAGCCTACCTAGGTCCTGGGGCAACAATTTCTGCTTCCTGACAGACCCCTCCCAAGCTGGCTCAGCACAGCCTCCCCAAAGAGGTGGTAAGGTCGAGCCAAATGATTGCTGTCCTCATAATTCTGTGTCCAGCCATCGCTGTTGTCTTCCCAGCATTCCCAGTGTTGAACTGGGCTGGAGAGGGGACAGGAGGGTGCTGAGCACATGAGCTGTGGCCCTCCTCCTCCTAGCTCAAGAACTACCCGGACTCCTAGCATTAAGGTCCACTGTGTTGAGTAGTTGCAGACACGAGCTAAGAGGTCTTCCCCATTTTCCATGGCTTCTCTCTGCATACGAAATGTCACAGGAATAAATTCCCAAGAACAGGGACATCTGCATATCTTCACATCTCCATCCACACTTTAGACTTTGGGTTCTTCAGACCCAGAAAGAGTTCTTCTGTCCCTTCCAGAAGTGCCCTCTCTTTCAAGACCTCTGATCCCCTCTGCATATGGCTGATGACCTTGAGGGAAGTCAACAAACTCAACCCATGTTCCCTGAGTACCTACAAAGCCTCAAGCACTGTCTGTATATCTAAGAATACAGAGGACAATAAAGTGCGTGACCCCCCTCCCCCCCCCCCCCCCCCCCACCCCCCCCCCCCCCCCCCCCCCCCCCCCCCCCCGCTCTCTCAGAATATGCAGCCTGGTGAGCAAGGAGACAGGCTACTTCCCCTGCTCATCGCTGGCCAATGGGAAGTTGAGGTCTCTGGAAATCTGTGTAAGAAGGAACAGTAGAATGTGGAATCCAAACTCATGAGTATTAATGCTTGCTATAAAATATTGCCTTTCAAATAGGACTGCCAGAATTTCAGAACTGTGAAGGATAAGGTGCATATTTAACAGTTAATATGAAAGGCAAAATGGACTGTATTAGCAGCAGTCAGTCATCTGGTACCTCAGATGCTGTGATGCTCTGCTCACTCCTTGTGAATGCCACTCCAGTTAACTCTTAAGGTGCCAGAATGGATCAGTCTTGCTCAAATCCTTCCACTGACTCATTCAAGAGGAAGGCTGAGAGCCTAAGTGAGTGGCAACAGTCAGAGTCCTCCAACCTGCTTCGCTGGTGGCTCTCCTAATTAGCATCAAGACTCTATTCCAGCCCTTTAGGGGAAAAAAAATCAAACATGAGCTAGAGAGATGACTCAGAGGTTAAGAGCACCATTGTTCTTGCAGAGGACAGGAGTCTGGATCCCAGAACACATAGTGACTCACAACCATCTGTAACAGTTCTAGAGGATCTGACACCCTCTTCTGGCATACATGTGGTATGATGAACTTACATATATGTGGGCGAAATAAACTCAAACATAGTAAAAATAAATAAACTTAAAAAATAAAGAAAAAAGGCCAAGTAGAATAAATGAAGATAAGGAGGCTGCCCTTGAAAGTCACACATTCCTCCCCCAGGGATATTCTCATCAAAACTAGCTCCTTTCTCCTCAGGGGACCAAATTGATGACATTTCATGGCAGTTTCTTGAGTGTGATGCTTGGATGATTGCCTCCAGGGAGATGGGCCTGGTTACCATGTCAGAGGCTCTACATGGTAGATATTATATAAGTATACACCTAGTTAATTTTACTAAACTTCTCATCTACAGAGGTAAACTGAGGACAGCCTTCCTATAACCAGGTACCAATTTCCCCTAAGAGGTTAGGGCAATGTGGTGGTTTAAATGAGAATGGCCTTCATAGGCTCAGACATTTGAATGCTGAGTCACCAAGGAGTGGCACTATTTGAAAGGATTATAAGGATTAGGAGGTGTGGCCTTGTTGGAGGAAGTGTGTCACTGGGAGTGGGCTTTGAGGTTTCAAAAGCCCATGCTAGACCCACTTTCTCTCTGCCTGTGAATCAGGATGTAGCTCTCAGCTACTCCTCCAGTATCATGTCTTCCCACCTGCTGCCATGTGTGCTCCATCATGATGATAATGGATTAAACATTTGAAACTGTAAGCCAGCTCCCAATTAAATGTTTTCCTTTATAAGAGTTGAGTTGAAAACAAAACAATAACGAGAACAAAAGAGTATCTACCTAGGACATTAATCACACTGTGGTGGCGCACGCCTTTAATCCCAGCACTTGGGAGGCAGAGGCAGGTGGATCTCTGAGTTCAAGGTCAGCCTGGTCTACAGAGAGCGTTCCAGGACAGCCAGGGCTACACAGAGAAACCCTGTCTCACAACCCCTTCATCTCAAAATTAAAAAGTTGAGTTGGTCAATGCATCTCTTTGCAGTAATAGAACGGTGACTAAGACAAACGTTACAAAAACAAGGAGTGTGCACAGGAGTGTGCACAGGAGTGTGCACAGGTGCAGGTCCTTCTGGACACAGGCAATAAGACGAGGGTTCTCGTCCAGAAGTGTAGCTGGGAGGTAAGCCTAGGATTCAGAGTGGGTGGGGGTAAGGACGTGAGACGGGAAGGAGAAGAAGCCAGTACAGCTTCTAGAATGCAGTCCTGCTGGGGACCTCTGGAGAATCATCCAGGTGTGTCCAACCTGTGGCCAGTGGGCTGCATGTGGCCAAGGATGACTATGAATGCAACCCATGACAAAATGGTGAATTCCCTTCAAGCGTTATCCGATTGTGTGACTCTAATTTCATGGTATGTGGGCTCCTAGACGACAGCACTGGGTAGCAACGTCCAAAGGCTGGACCCTACTGTGGCTTTGTACTAACTCTGGCACAGGAAAGACAGGATGCTTACCCACCAATTCCCAAACACTTTTTACTCTATTTAGTATTTTCTAAATTGTCTAATATTTATTTATTTATTGGTGTATGTGTGTACACGTGTACATGTGTATGTACATGCATGTGGCTGAGGTCAACATTATTTGTCTTCCTGAGCTACTCTTCAAATTTTTTTTAGACAGGGTCTTTCAAATGAACCTGGAGCCTACAACTTAGCAAAGCAGGTGAGTTCTGGGGATCCACCACCCCAGCATTGGGATTAGAGATACTAGCTGCTGCTCCTGGCTTTTTACATGGGCACTACTCAGGACCATATGCTCATGCAGCAAGCACCCCAGACATCTGCCCGGGCCATATTTTATTTATTTATTTATTTATTTATTTATTTATTTATCTATTTATTTATTTATTTATTTATTTATTATGTGCTTGTCCACGTGTGGTGTACATACATATGTGTTCGTGTGTGCAGTCTTTGTAATACTGGTTCCTGAGCAATTCTGGAGCCTCTATGTAAGAGCTGTGCATACACCTATGGTTCAAGAGAGGCCTAAGGCAGAGTTCACAGACAGAGTGGGAATCCCCTGCTGAAGGACAAAGGCTGAACAAAATTGCAAAGCACCCAGTTCAGCCAAAAAGTGCATCTTTGCCCAAACATGACTGAGAGCAAGTTCCTTCTGCCACTGAAGTGAGCCCTCGAGCCCAGCCCTCTTCTTACAGCAATGTAGAGATAAGAAGCCTCATCTTCCTCCAGTGTTGGCCGCTGTCCCATCAAAAACCCATTATTATCGTCTCTGTCCGGTGGAGATGCTGTCTTCTGGTTCAACTCAACACGGTGCCTCTTTTCTCCTTGAAGATCAAAGCTGAGTCCTTTGAAGTAACTGATGGTTTTAGAGAGACTTTAAAAATGCTACAACCTAAATATGAATCCCGAGCAGCGTTCTGCGTCCCCGATCCTCCTGTTACCCCAGTGCAAATGCAGAGTGGGGATGTCTTTACGATGACATTGTGTGATAAGGTGTTTGAGCAGCTGGTTTATGGTTCATTCTCCTTCAAAGCAGTTTTGAGTAATGCAGTTAATCCTAAAATGTTATTAAAACATCAGATTAGCCTCTGTGATAGTCCAAGGTGACCTGGCCAGTTGTTGCAGAGAATCCTGAATGAAAAAAAAATTCAGTTTACCACCAGGCCATGTGAGGAGTCTATCACTCTCCCCTCTTTTCTCTGGGAAATGTCATTTATATATTTACCTATACCTTGCCCAACTATTTTGGAAAATAATTTAATAAAATGTAATAGTTTACAGAAACATGAACACAAGTTCATATAATGTCAGAGAGAAAGCAGTGGGAGGAGCCAAGGAAAAGGCCAGAGAGGCCAGAATGAGGTCAGGCTTGAAGTGAGGCTTGAAGGCCCTGTTCAGCTGATGAAGATTACAGGTACAGATGCAGACAGCTCAGGGCCAGTGGGAAGAGCACCTCACAGCCACCCAGGAAAACCCCAGGCATCACACAGAAAACCGTCAGGTGGAAGGATGGGAGGAGACTTGACAGAGGTCTAACCTTGGGAATCCTAAGTCATGCAAAGTCAGATCAGACTGGCCATGTGGTATATTCAGAGAGCTGTAATGCAGAGAAAACAAAATGTTGTATTTGTGTGTACAACATGTATGTGTATCATGTCACCCCTGTGCACCTGCTGGATCAAATCCCTGACAAAAACAATATATGGAAGAAATGGTTTATTTGGGCTCACAGTTTGGGGGTACAGTCCATTGTGATGAGGAATCATGGTGCTGAGAATGTGGTGTCTGGTCACACTGCACCTTCAGCCAGGAAGCAGGGGTGATGAGCACTGGTGCTCAGCTAACATTTCCTTTTCAATTTTTAAAATTTAGTCTGGGACCCCACCGAATGATATAGTGCCACCCACATTCAAGTGAGGTCTTCCTTCCTCAGTTAAATCTCTCTGGAAACAGTCTCACAGGTGTGCCCAGATGTGTGTCTTCTAGGTAATTCTAAATTCAATCAGGTTGATAGTAAATATTAGTGTGTGTGTGTGTGTGTGTGTGTGTGTGTAAAGTATAAAGGCATAAAGATGTGGGGTAATGATAACAACCACAAATTAAAGACAGGGACAACCTTTAGAGGGGGCAAGAGACAGCAGGGAGGTTCCCGTGGAGACTTCATCCATATTGGTAACATTATTCTGTGTTGGGTTTCAGACAGAATCTTCTCCAGCTAGGACCTTTCTGTGAGTCAGAATGCACTTTATCCTGACTGCTAAAGAGGCAAGAATGATGCAGTCAGGCCACTGTGGAAGCTACTAGTGTTGTCCAGGGGGAGCTGAAGGTAAATTACCAAAATGGAAGTAGTGTAGTTATCAGGAAAGTTGACACAAATGATATGTGGATTTGAGGTGAAGCCAACAAGACCCGCACATGAAGGGAGAGAGGGAAAGAACTAACCAAGGTTCTGGCAGCAGGAGCCACTCCATGACACCAGAAGAGCCACGAGAGTGTAGGGCGTGGTGGGAGACTTGTGACCAGTGGTTCCCTTAGGTCTCAGAAGACTGAGATGTCTGAGGACAAGCAAGTGAGGGTGCTGGGTAGAAGTTTGTCCTCTGTGAGACTTTGAACACACTCGTCCTGAGAAAAGAGAGTTTAAGAACATTCTATTTCCCGTGACCACACCTTGTGTGACGAGGTCAGTCTGTGAACATAGGTCTCCATCTTGGATGACTGCTGATAAATGGGGGGCCAGGCTGGGAGGCTGCTCGCTTGCTGCAGAGAGCGCACATGTCTGTCTCCTGACTATTTTGTACCAACAATATATCCAGGTATCACTTGAATAATGTGATGTAACTATAAACATAAAATGAGGCTTTCAAGTGGAGAACAGAGATTTCCCACAAGACAACCCTCCAAGACCCATGCCAGATACAAAATTCTGTGACTTGCCGCTGTCCTGGAGCCTTCCAGGCCAGACCCTTGCAAAGCAGGCAGCTGTTATTTAACATTCTGTCCCCTGGCCTTTCCAGAGCAAATTGCTGCTTTTCCTGCTCTGCCCCTGAGAACAGGAGGCACCGGCACTCGGCGTGGGTTCACTCCACCGCCACTTTTTCTCTCTGTCACTGTTCCCATTTGGCTCCTTAAACTCCACGAGTTGAGCAAGCGCTTCTGGGTTCAGACTCAGGCTACCTTCCTGTAAAAATGTGAACTTCCTCCCCGACTGCAAAACAAAACCCTGTTTGTTGTTTTGCCTAGAACAGGGCTAAAGGAGTGGTTGGACTGGACGCCCCTAAGGGAATGGAGGGAGGTTTAGAGTTTTTGCAGGCAGGACCCCAGCTGTTTATCCATCACACTCAGTTCTGAATCCATGGGTAACAGTCTGCTCCTTTGTTCGTGGTTTCTCTCTAGCTGGCTGACCTGCAAACAGGACTCCTGGATTCACTCCCTGTTGCCTTTGAGTGCCAACGTGCTGCAGAGCCACAGCATGGGAATCTGAGTACAGATACTGCTACCCGATGTGTGTGAGTGTGTGTGTGTGTGTGTGTGTGTGTGTGTG
>CABHPH010132195.1:3620-20546 GCA_902168325.1 Peromyscus nudipes | reverse complement strand
AAAAAAAAAACAATAAAAAACCCAGCAATGACAGTCCAGCACTGGGCCATGTTGTCCCTGCAGAGTATTTGGCTGAAATGACACTTTGTCAGCAGCTGCTAGGGGTGCACACCTCCCTTATGGCTATGGTAGCACATCCCATGAGATGAACTTGGGAATCCATCCTCTTAAGTTAAACAGACCCAGAAGAGAGGTCACTTAGTGGAGCTCTTAATGTAAATATTTCTAATTTAACTGCCTAGGCTCTATGGCCAAAGTTCAAAGGCAGTGACTGTTAGAAATTTTTTTTCTCTTGAAGAAATGATCCTCCTTTGGGACTAGCTTTTATTTATTTATTTATTTTGATTTATGTGTACATACATGTATGTGTCTATGTGAATGTCTGTTGTGTGTGCAAGTGCTGTCAGTGACCAGAAGAGGGTGTCAGATCTCCTGGAGCTGAAATAATAGGCAGTTATGTGTAGCTGGAAGTTTTCCCTGGGTCCCGCCAAGGCCCTGCAGTCCTGCAACCCACTTATAAAAATAATCACTCAGAAGCTTATATTAATTATAATTGCTTGACCATTAGCTCAGGCTTATTACTGACTAGCTCTTACATTTAATTTAACCCATAATTCTTCTCTATGTTTAGCCACATGGCTTGGTACCTTTTCTCAGTTCTGCCTTGTCATCTTGCTTCCTCTGTGTCTGGCTGGTGACTCCTGACTCAGCTCTTCCTCTTCCCAGAATTCTCCTCATTTGCTTATCCCACCTATACTTCCTGCCTGGCTACTGGCCAATCAGCATTTTATTTATCAACCAATTAGAGCAACACATAGTCACAGCATACAGAACATCCCACAGCAGTTATGTGCCATCTGATGTGGATGCTGGGAATTGAACTTGGGTCCTCTGGAAAAGCAGTAATGCTCTTAATGGCTGAGCTGTCCCTCCAGCCCAAGCTTATGTTTTAATTAACTAAGTCCTTTAGTACCTGTCATTGAGAAAACAGTGGGTTCCCTGGATGGAAGTTATTTCTCAACCTAGTCAACACAGAATTCCTAAGATGTGCCAGTGGCAGAGACTCCCCCACCCCTCATTGTCTCCGTGTGTGTGTGTGTGTGTGTGTGTGTGTGTGTGTGTGTGTCCTCACTTCTGAGTGTGCATGTAGACATGAAGGTGCATGTGTGTGCCCATGGAAGTAAATGCTAGAGGACAATCTCAGCTGTCACTCCTCAGGTGCTATCCATCTTATTTTGTCTTATCTTAGTTTTGAGACAGGGTCTCTCACTTTCCTGAAATTTACCAAATAGTCTAGACAGACTGGCCAGAAAGACCAAGTATGGACCTGTCTCCACCCCTCAGCTCTGAAATTATAAACATGCACTGCCATGCTTAGCTTTCTTTCACATTCTTCTGGGGATTCAAACTAAGGTCCCTTTGCTTACAAGGCAAGCACTTCACCAACAGAGTATCTCACCAGCTTACAAAGATCCTCCAGTCCTGGTTCCCAATGAGCCCAAAGAACAGCCAGTATCCTGGACCTGTGGACCCTTAGAGTTGTGAGACTTCCCCATAGATATCACAGCTAGTCAGTCAGTAGCTGTGGAACAGAAGCCCTGTGACTGGGTCACAGTAACACAAGGGTGATCCTGTGATCCTAGCAGTGAATCAGGAAGCTGAATTTGCTGAAATAGCGGAGAACAATGCAATCATCACATTGATAAAAGTGCGTATATGATAGTGCAAAAGCCTGATGGAGGGATGCCATCTGAAATACTGCATTAAATGAAAGAGTGTGGAAAGATTAAAGAGGGAACAGACCTTATAGCACACTGAGTGGATCTCAGGCTGCAACCAGGGAGATGCCAAATCACTAATCTCCAAATGAGCTAAGTTCCTAGGAAGCCATTTTTTCCCTTAGAATATTAGACCATTGCAGCCCCCCTGTGTTTTTCTAAAGACTCTGCACTTTTCAAACTGACTGCTCATTTTAGCTTGGCCCAAGCAGCAGCCTCAGTCTGTTCATTCTGGCATGAATCAGGTGAGAATGAATGATAATGGCCCCTTACTGACTACAGTAGCAAAAGAGTTCTTTAGAAAATACATTACAATTTGAAGGGTTCCAGCCTACACCTTGCCAATACCAAGCATAGCAATTATTTCTGCATCTCAATGTGGAGTTCCAACTCTCATCCCAGATAAAACGAATGCTCAGTTCCATGAAATGTAGGGGGAGGAGAGTGATAATGGAGTCGAGGTCCTTTCGATAACCTGAGGAGATTTTAGGATTCTCACTTTATCCATGAAGGACTCAAAGCCAATAAAAAAGCATTGAAGTTTTGCAATTAGCATTACATAAGTCAGAATAAATTTGGTTGCAACTGTTAGATAACTAGTCTTGGCTCACAGAACTGGAGAGTTGAGAGACGGGGCTGGCTCAGATCCCGCTGGAATCAGAGTGTAATGATGGATGGAAATCATAGCTCAGGAGCAGGCTGAGCTCAGCCTTTCTCCACCTCCAACTCTTCTCTTTTCTGGGTTAAAGACATGTGGTAACTAGGAGGTCTAGTGTCCTGGAGTTACATGCTCCAGACTCATCTGGTCACTCCGTCCAGCAGGAATGCTTATCAGTCAATCAAGAGCCCTAGGTCTGACTCTCATTGGCTTAAGTTCTGTGACCAACCAGGAAAGAATCACCAGGTAAAGTATGTAGTTTCTCAAGCATGGAACAAATGTCACATCCTGCTCAGTAGCACCCGACCCTTAGATTAGTGCTTCAGCATCACCATCTTGAAATATCTAATGATTTTTTTAACAGGGGCCCCATAGTTTCATTTTGCTACAGACTGAAAATTTTGGAGTCTCTTATGGTCAAGAAGCCAGAGTAGGTTAGATTATCATAGCTCCCCTTAGAGGTAACCTACAACTCAGCAGTGGGTACTCCCAGAGGAAAAGAAGTCTGCCCACTTGCAGGAAAATGGGTGCTAATGAACAAAGACTATAGATGTCCGCAAACATGGGGAATCACACATCAGACTCTTTGCTGCTGTCTTGGTGTTGGAATGATTGACATATGTTGTGATTCATGTTTGGTGTGGATGGTGAAACTGTACTAGAATAACTTGAGTCATATACACATAAATAAATGTTTTTATTTTGCCTGCATTGTTTCTCAGTGGAACACCCTCTATTTGTTTGCAACCAAATCCCCCACAGTGTAGAAAATCACTGTCCCTTAGTGGCTTAGCAAAAGAAAAAAAAAAGCCTACACTGATTCTTGGTGAACGCACTGTTCATAAATAACATTTTAGAATATACCCCCTCTCTGTCTAGACCACCTCTCTACACATGATTCTGACTTCTGTCCATAAAAAAAAGTGAGACTGCTTCCCATTTCTTGCCCCTCAGCCTGGAGCTCAGCAATTCAAAGCCAAATGCAAACTTCCCATTGCATTACTAGGAAATATCTGCAGGGTAGATTGAATGACACCAGGCTGGGCCTTTTGATGGTACATGGGTCAGCATTTCTCAAGCTCCTCCTGTGAAACAAAGGTTCCCTGAGATGCTCATGAAAGGCATTCCAAGAAATATTGCATGCTCAATCCATCTCAGATATTTCAAATGATGTCAGCAAATTGCATATCACTCCAACCCTAAAAAAGCCTTGCCTTGGAGGAGGTGGGAATGGGAGGTGAATTGGGGGGGAAGGCTGTGGGGTGCAAGGACAGGGGAATCTGAGGTTGATATGTAAAGTGAATAGAAAATCTCTTAATAAAAAAAAAAGCATTCCAAGTAAAGAAGTCTATTTACTCTTATAGACCTCAGCATTCCAAGAGTGCATATAAAGCACAAGGTGGAAAATACTCCCCTAGATCTCCCCACAACTTTCTAATAAAAAACAAATCAACTTCTTTGGGTGACATGTATATCTCAATGAGATGGTAAAGCATGCCAAAAAGATGTTGAACCATGGTGTGGTCAGCCCAGGCCAGCATAGTTTACTACCTAGAATGGTAAGTATGGCTTTGTCGCACTCCAGCTCCCACAGATCGGTGCTGTCTGTGGTATAGATCTCTGTGTTATGGTTTCAGAGCCTGTGCCTGACCTCTGTGGAGGAGCTGTGATGACTAGAGCAGACCACTGATCAACATCTATCCCATGATCAACAATGCTTGAACTGATGATACCCCACGTAATAACTTTGCAGCCCCCAAACCTGGGCCTTCTTCTCTAAGGTGAGAGGAACACATTGGCCCTTTAGTGTAACTGAAAATCAGGGCTGATGCATAAGCCCCCATTGTTTAATTAGTGGTGTCTGCTAGAATATGTAGGTGCAAGTAAATCCCTGCCTCGTTGTTCACTGAATAACGTCACTTCACCCTGACCTCACAGATATCTCTCCTATAATCCCATCTGCTAGAAATGTCCTCCATTCAACCCTGGGTACTCACAGGTCATACCACTTTCCTGTTTGTTCTATCTTCTTAGAAAGTTGAAAACAGGACCACAAATACCTAGGCCCAGGCTCAGCATCCCTACCAACTCCACTGCAAGCTTCTCTTCCAGTGGAGTTTCTTTCTCATCTGTAGTGGGGACCCTGATATTAGTTCTCACCATGCTCAGAGCTGTGTAGACCCCAGATGGTGAAATGGAAAGGCCTCAGGCAGGTGTGTGGTAGCAGGATATGGCAGGATTCTTCCAGATGGCTAAGAGCCCACACCAGGTGTTCTCAGAAGCCTTTGTTCCTTCTCTTTCCAACTTTTTGGTTATTACCAGGACCTCCAAAGGGAGCAACTTCCTGGAGAAGTGATGATAGTATGTCCTTCTTTGTCTCTGTTTTCACTGTCGTTTCCAAACCTTTGCTGACTTGGCCCAGCATGCCTCCCTAGCCACACCTTCCATATGCCCTGGTCTCCAAAATAACTACTTTCTAGAATGAGTAAATGATTCCAAAACTAAAAAAAAAAAAAAGAAATACTCAGAAATTTTTTTTAAGATTCCATTTTCCACACTTCAGTATCAAACCCTGCAGAATGCAAAGCAAAGGGATGAGAAATGAGGCTCTTCATTCCAGGAAGGTGGCAGAGTCATAGTCTTTGTGGAAGACATTTTATCCCAGCCAGCAGACCTTCGGAAAACAGGTCATGTTGTTCAATTCTCACCCTGCAGAGGCGCTCGGGAGCTGGTGATAACTCAGGGTATTTTATCACTCTGTGTCCTCAAGCAAGGCACTGGATGAGAAAAACACTCTGGAAACAAAATTAAATAGTTTTAGATCTAATTTTACCAGGCTGAACGAGGCTGCAGATTGATTTTCATGGAATCTAATAGAGAGCGGCACTACGCCGCCCATCTTGTAGAAAATCCATCTCCCGCATTGTGCTCTTTACTTACTTGGCTGTTCACGAGAAGTAATAAGAAACTAATATTTTACAACGCTGTGTGTTTCGCTCAGTAAACGGTCTTTCACTTGAAAGCTGCTGTGGAAACTTAAGTGCAGCCTCGGGTTTGTCTCTGAAAATGCCTGCTTGGGTTTGATGGGGAAACTGCAGCCAGGGCTCACCTCTTCTCCTTATGTCCATGTGCGCACACATTTAGGTGTGTGCAGGTGTGTGTACAGGTGTGTGCACACACATGGAAGCCAGAGGACAACCCCTGGCCTCAGCTTCAGGAAGACTACCCACCTCCTTTGACCACAGATTCTCTCAATGACCTGGAGTTCACCAGCTAGGCTAGACTAGCGGGCCAGTGAACCTTGGGGGTCCACATGTCTCTCTTTCTCCGTTCCTGGGATTGCAAGTGTGCCATGACATCTGGCATTTTTATGTGGGTTGGAGGATGGAACTCAGGTCCTCATACTGGTAAGGTAAGTATTTTACCAAGTGATCCGTCCTTCCAACCAGGAACTCACATTTTCCCCCATAGCACATAAACAGTGTTGTAGATCTTGCGTAGAGGCAAAGTCAAAGGCTTGTGAGTAGAGGAACCTGTAGCTATGTGTCCTTTCATACCACCATCACTGTTCTGTTATAGCACCACTGAGCCTGGGTGGTTCTCCTTTCTCTATCTCTTTCTGTGGTTTTGTCGGTTTGAGTGCTGGTAGTGGAACCCGGGGACTGTGCACACTAAACCAGAACTCTGCCACTGAGTTCCAGCTTTAGTCTTTTTTGTGTTGTTTTTACTTTCTATTTTGAGTTTCCCAGGCTGTCCTTTACTCTCTGTAGCCTCAGCAGCCCTTGTACTCATGATCGTCCTGTGTCAACCTCCAAGGTAGCTAGGATTGCAGGCGTGCAACACCATACCTGGCCGTCTGCCTTTCCTCATCCTCAAAGACAGACACAAAGGGTGCAAGCAACAAAATCTACACGTGCTCCAGTGCCCCTTGAAGCACCTGGTGCTTTAAAGTGTGCACAGAATTTGTTGCCTTGTCCTGAGCATCCTCCAGCCAAACACCTCCCTTTGGTCACATCAGCTGAACACCACAGTGCCCTCCTTTCCCTGAATGGATGCCCCGAGGACAGCCAGTTGTTAGTTTTTGTTTCTTCCTCTTTTTCATTGCAACCTACAGCCCTAATTAAACAACACAGGTTAATCAAACACACATGAGAAAGAGAGAGAGAGAATGAGAGAGAGAGAGAGACAGAGACAGAGACAGAGACAGAGACAGAGATATATAGAGAGAGAGAGAGAAAGGGAGGGAGGGAGGAAGAGAGACCAATTCACCTAGCACACCTTCCAAATAATGATACAGTAACTTTGGATACAGAAAAGTGCATATTGAGTTCAGTGTTAGGATATGATTATCCACATAGCATAAGGATCGCCTGCAGAATCTTTGTAATCTACCTTATTCTATCTGAACATTTGTTAGCAACTTCACAGGAAGCTGAGAGGCAGAGAGACCCCAAGCAACAGGGTTGGGTGACCTTGGAAATTGACTGGAATTCAAACACAAAGCAGAAAAATGCTGAACTGTAATGAAAACCAGTAGCTAAAAGAAATAATGTTGTTGATTAACATTCTGTTTAAAACCCATTTGTCTGGTACCTGCTGATTCCATAAAATGGTCTCCTCTGCAAATCCTGAAGGGCACACTATCACCCTTCTTCATTGATCTAGTTACAAAGAAGTTTCTGAGAGAACAAGATCTTGTGAGGCAGTTTTCCCTTCTATGCCTGACCCATAACCAGCGTGCTGTAACTTTACAGCAGGATGGGTGTCACTTTAAACACAGTGATATGGCACCAGTTCACACTCATGTATAAGAAGGAAGAATAATTTTCCTTTATGTACATGATGTTTAGCCTTCATGTATGTCTGTGCACCACATGCATGCAATACCTTCAGAAACCAGAAGGAGGCACTGGATCCCCTGAGAGTGGAGTTACAAATGGTTGTGAGTAGTAGGAATAGAACTCAGGTCCTCTGGAAGAGCAGCCAATGCTCTTAATTGCTGAGCCATCTCTCCTGCCCCAGGAATAATGTTCTAGTATTTAGGGGGAGGTTCCCACCTCAGCAACCAATGACTAAGAATCCTCTTAGATCATCTTTAATGTACACTTTCCTTGACTCCCAGTATTTGTCCTGGCATTCAGTGAACATTTCTTGTGGCCTTGCTGAATGGTAAAATCCATACTCTGTTCTAAGCAAGGATTTTGCAAGAGAAACCAAGTGTATTTGATGAACAAGGTTGCATCCTTGGATTCTCTCTGGAAAACTCCTCTGTGTTTCCCTGATAAGCCACAGTCCCTATCAAGTCCCAAGAGACAGAACGGCCAGTCTCCCTTTAGCTACAATCTATATACTATGCTGCCAATGCAAGAGAAAGGTGGTTCTTCCCACATGTAAACTTGGGCTTTCAAAGAAACTGAGGTACTCTAAACAACACAGAGTCAACTGTGTTTTCTGAGAATCATAGGAAAGCATTAATACAAAGATTATACCACATCTATCACAATGTCTGAAATTCCACTATTAAAACTGTGTAACTGTTAATGAATTGTTCCTCAGTCTATTGTACGTATCTCAAAGCAAAACAGATTAATATGGTTTGTGCATGCTCTGCTCTTGTTCTAGAACTGTGTTCTGAAGATGTTAAGGAATCATGGAAGGTTCATCTGGATGGTGAGCTTGGTAGTATCTAGAAAGGAATCCTGAACTCTGTAGGGAAAGAGTGCTGAGAACTTCATCCTAGAGAGAAAAGTCAACAAGAGAGGCCAGGAAGGACCAAGCAACAGATTTGCTTCATTTATAACCTTCCTTGGATTGACATTTTAACTATCTTGGCCAACACACATATAGTCTGGACTGCTGTGCACAAAGAAACATGTTCAACACTAAGCTACGGTAACATAGCAAGACGGATAGGACTCCCTGCCCTGTGAAGACTGTACCCTGACTGGGAGTGACTGGCATTCAGTGAACAAATACAACACATAGTGCTCGAGTAGATGGTGAAAACTGGGGACAAAATAAAGCAAAAGCAGGAGTTCTGGGCTCCATTATTGGATCCTAGGTGTGATGTGTGCCCACCAAGTCTGAGTAGAATAAATGTAAGGTGGAATGAACGAATGCCAGGCTCTTTACACCTTCAGTTCAAACAGCTCAAACTTACCACAGACAGACTTGAAGAATGGCAGGAATACCAAGGGACACAGAGGAAGATGAGGGAAGGAACAAGGGGCCATTTTCTGCTCTGAAGGGATGTTGTTTGTGAATGTCTGTGCTGTATCACGTGTGGCTATTACAGGTCATCATACACACAAGGACAGAGAAAGGCTGCTTTGCTCTTATAATTTTGCTCTGGTCAACCCCAGAGAGGAAAATTAGAAGCATGAAAAAAACAATCTATTAAGGAGGTTAAAAATGGTAAATACCACTTTCATACATTAGCTAGAAGTTCAATCAAAGAGAAGTAATTCAATTTAGACCTGCAAATTTGGGTACTAACACTGTGACCTGTTCTCTAAACAATCACTCATGTGATCATTGCTCCACTTACAGTTATTAGAATGTCTAATCCCTGTAAGAGATGAGAAAGTGGCCAAATTTCTAACAGCATTGAAGAAGAGCAGTGTTGACACCATGGCTAACTGAAGTTAAAGGAAAGCAAGGTGACTTGTACAAAGGTTTTGTGCCTTAGTTCTAATGTTCAATTAGCTCAATTCAGTACCTTAATAAAATAGAAAGTGAAACAAAAGGAAACACTAGATCCAATTGGCTTCAGAAATGCACGTGCTAAAAATATCTACAGAAAACAAGGTGAGAGAGTTTGTTTTATCTTGTGAGATGCAGTGAGAGGTAACCAGACTACGTAACCATATAAAGCTAATGGCTAGAAGGAACATGTTTCGAGTTTGTGTCATATGCCAGACACCATGTTTCATTGTAGAGCCACATCTCAGTTAAGTCGCACAACAGGCCCATGCCAGACATTTTGATGACTATGGTGATAATGGTAATCGTGGTGACAATGGTGATAATACCAATGCTGATGGTGATGATGGTGATGATGATGCTGAGGTGCTTGACCCTAAATGACACATAGACATCACCCCCTCCGAGGCTGATGGTGGTGCTAATAATTTGTACTGAAATTTAAGGAGGTCAGAAAAATTGGGCAAGGTCTCGCAACTTATATGTGTATTGAAACTCAAAACTGCCTAAGCAATTCAAAAGCAATCAAGACTTGCCTTAGCCCTTAGGAAAACACAATCCCACTGGGAGACAGTGTATAGAGGAAGTTGTTTTCTATTGTAGGAATATGCAGTAATAATCAAGAGCAAGGTGGGAGGTGTGTTAAAGGAAATCAGAAGGATAAGGTAAAAATCCAGAAAAGACTTACAACCTACATTTGGGGCCATCTTGGACCTCAGATGCAAAACATGGAGGATAGATGGCCACTTACTTCTTCACTTGCTAACCACAGTGGAGTCTAATATCTAGCTTTTGCATTAGGCTTCATTTCAAACCAACATCTTCAACTGTGAGGTTTCTATATGGTGAGTTTAGAAAAGATGGCTTAGGATTGAAAAATAAAGGGATCTATGTGTAGTAGTAACCCCTCATCCAAGTGCAGACTCTCCTCTTAAAAGAGGGGTCCCTTCCATCTGTGTGTGTCCTTACCCATCATAAGAGGTAATTTCTTCATTGACATTGCTCTTTCCTTCTTCAAAATTCATATAGTGATTTTTGTAGGATTCAAATCTCATTATTATCAAGTCTTGTTTCTACCCTGTGATGGTCTATGAACATTTCACAGTCAGTCTCAACATCATTATATGGCAAATGGAACACTAGAGGATGTATCTCTGCTCTGCTCATCTCCTCTGTTGCTGCTCAACTTGAACTCCTTCACCCAGCCACAATAACTAACAATGCAACTCCAGGGTCACCACACTGTCTCCTGTCTCCTGGATGTCTGTGTGGCTCTCATTGGATAAGAGTGACTTGGGACACACATTAAAGCACAGATACACATGATATCTGTGGAAATCACTGCAAAAAATGTAGCAGTTAAGGTGATTATAGCCTGGTAAACAATTAAGAAATGACTAGATGATACACCCATTTATCATAAGGAATGAGAAAAATAGACAAATAGAAATGACCTACAGATTTCTAATTTGGACCTTGAGTGGGTAGTATTAAATGTGTCAGAACATGCAAAACATATTCAGTTTGAACAGATGGATCAAGTGCCTATAAAACTATAGATTAAAATGTCTAGTAGGAAGTAAAGAACTTAGCTTTAAAATCATAAGAGTCTCAGGGGTTAAATAATACATATAGTACCTCTAGCCACTATCATCAAATTAGAGTCTTCTTCACAAGTAGGTTTTTCCAAACTGGGACAGCTATGAGTTAAGTGATGCTATTAAAGATCAGACTGGAAAGACAGTACAAACTGGGACAGATCAAGACATGCTGGGGCAGGTTTTATCCTGTCCCTAGAGTGTGTACTAAGTGAAGGAGGGCAAAGGTGATGTCACTGTGAAGTCATCATCCAAATCCACAGCCCTGTGAGGCAGTGTGCCTTTTATACAGCAGAGAGGTTGAGCCCATTAGCAAAAACTAGAGGTAATACTAGCTACCATGCAAGACAAGGAGTAGTGGGCTCACACAAGTTCTGAGCCTTAAGAAATATGCTCTATTGTGGTACAAGGGATGAGGAATTGGAAAGTCTGTGAAGAGGCCTGCAACAGATGCATCTTATAATTCTAGTTCCATTTCAGCGATAGCAATACATGGTATACTTCTCAAAAACTCAAATGATGGAGCTGAAGAGATAACTTTTGATTATTTTGGTAAAGTGCCTGCATTGCAATCAAAAGGACCTGAGTTTGATCTTCAGAATTTATGTTTAAAAAAGAAAAAAAGGAAAGCTTGCTGGCATATACTTGTTATCTCAGGGCTGGGGAGACAGAGACAGGCAGATCTCTGGGTCTTGCTGGCCAGCCAGCTTAACTTTCTTGGTGAGATCTAGGCCAAGAAAAGAAAAGGAAAAGGAAAAAAGAAAAGTAGATGGCACCTGAGTAATGGCAATCATGGTTGTCCCCTGGCCTCCACACACACATCTAACTGTACACATAAGAACATGCAAACATCATTCTCTGCCTTTTGGATAAGATCAGGTGTAGTAACATGTACACAAAAGGAAAAAAATGTAATGAGCCTCCAACACAAAGACCAGATGTCTATGAAGCTTCTCCCCCAGGAACAAATAGTCCCTCAAAAAAAAAAAAAAACCAACCTACTTATGATGGTGGAAATGGACACAATAAAACTGTAAAGCTATGACACTTAAACCTGTAAAAGGCCTGGGCCCTCTAGAGCATATAGAAACTTTGCCCCAAGTCTAGCTAAGAAGAAACAAATAAATATCATGAAGGAAAAGAACAGCTAGGAAATTGTCTATAGCAACATAAAATTAGAAGAAGGAAAATACATACAGATGTGTATGAATGCCATGAAGGACGCTGGATGTTCATGCCTGTGTGTGTTTTAGTACTTGAATATAAGAGTTAAATAAATAAGCAATACATATTGTTTCCTAATTTAAAAAAATATACTGTAGTTTGGGTAAAAACTTTCCAAATGGCTAAATAATTTCAGGATGTATTTGCTACTATAAAAAAGATGAGCTGCCCAGACTAATCCTTGGCAAGCTTATGGGTTCAGGAGGCACTTGCTGAAGGAATAGCTCTGTAGAGCCTCCATTCCATTGATTTCACTGGGAGAATAATTTATCATGTGAGCCACTTGCTCTCAAGTCTGGTGTGAGGGTTGGAAATGGCGTGACAACTGAGCTCTGGGTGGCCTTTGTTCCTCATCATACCATTCCGTCGCTGAGGAGGTCCTTTCAGTGTGTGCATGTAAAGGCTAGAAGATGATCTGTAGTAGTCAGCTCTCTCCAACTCAGGTCTTCAGGCTTGTGGTAAACACCCTTACCTCCTAAGCCAACTTACCTGGTGTGGTCATTTCAGATATCCCAAGCAGAGAGGGCAGTGTGCAACAATGTCAGGCTTGATGCCAGTAGATCAGGCCCTATAATCCACTTATCTTACATTCATGGCCTTCATGTCAGCAGTGAAGCCAAGGAGCTTACAGTGGTACCCAAGTGGAAAAGTTGCCTGAGGATGCCAAACTCAAATGTAGAGAATGATGTCATACTATGTATATGTATCTAAAAACATCCATTCCCAGACTATAAAATGAGGAAATTATTTAGAATATTGCAAAGCCACAGAATGCCTTGGCACATCATTTCGAAAACTTTAAGCTCCAAGTGAAGTGTGAACATATACCTTAGAATCTTCCTAATTTAAATACATTTTCCTGCAAAGATTCACCTTCTCCTGTCAATCATTTGTCAGACCATCTGTATCTTTGCCCATCTTTCACATCTGGACGAGTACATGGAACAATCTGGTGTCTGCTTGTTTGTGTGTAGGCTTTTTCCCTGTTTCTAAAAATAAGCCAAAGTTCATTGGAATGTGCTGTATATATCAAGCCAAGTATGTCCGTATGGTTTTGGAAGCTTTTCACAGCATGGCCGTAATTGGTCCATATTGACACAAGAAGACGCTGTGAGGGGCAACTGCATAGGAAGAGAACAAAATGCCTTAGAAATAAAGGAAATTTTTTATACAAAGGCTATATATTTTACCATATAAGAAACCAATAGCTGGGCAGTGGTGGCACATGCCTTTAATCTCAACACTGGGAGGCAGAGGCAGGCAAATATCTGAGTTTGAGGCCAGCCTGGTCTACAGAGAGTTCTAGTATGGTCAGGGCTACACAGAGAAATCCAGTTTCAAAGAACCAAAAAAAGAAAAGAAGGAAGGAAAGAAGAAAGGAAAGAAGGAAGGAAAGAAGGAAGGAAGGAAGGAAGGAAGGAAGGAAGGAAGGAAGGAAGGAAGGGAAGAAGAAAAGAAACCAATAGCCATGAGTCTAATGTCTATGGATAAGAAGTTGTTTTTATGGGGGCTAGTAATGTAGCTAGGCCAATAGGCTACTTGCTTGGTATGCACAAAATAAAGCACCACATAAAACCAGACATGATGACACATGCCTGTAATGTTAGCATTTGGGAGGTAGAAGCCAGAAGACCAGAAATTCCAAGTCATCCTCAGCTACATACTAAGAGCAAAACCAGCTTAGGATACATGGGACTCTGTCTGAAGAACAGAAGTCCTGTTTGTGCATGCATTGCTCCTAAAAGCCCCAGCATTGTCAGCAGCTTACTGCAACTTCCGTATAGGATGGATCCCCATAAGCATTATACTTTGAGTCTTAAATGCACCCTCCTTGACCCCAGGCTCATGGCTTGAACACTTGTTCCTGAGCTGATGGAGCTTAGTGATGGACAGTGTTGCAAGATCAGTTCAATGCAGTGAGTTTGGAAACTCTGAGGAGGAGCAGGCCCAGTGCAGTAACCACAGCTGCTGTGAGTTGGGGGCTGTATTGGCTGTCATGTCTGAAAGATGGGTTTTCACTACCCTTCTTTCTCCCTATCTTCTGGCTCTTACATTCTTCCTGCACAATCTCCGGCAATGTTCCCTGAGCCTTAGCGTGGGAAGAGTGTTTCAACTGGCAATGGATACACTGTGTCTAGCTGGAGGTAACTAACAGATCACCCCTATCTCTTTAATTATGTGTTGTTATCCTTCCTTCTGGGCAAGCATGGAGGCAAGTCTGAGGGGCCTGAGTCTGAGTAAGAGTCTCTCTCTCTCTCTCTCTCTCTCTCTCTCTCTCTCTCTCTCTCTCTCTCTCTCTCTCTCTCCCTCCCTCCCTCCCTCCCTCCCTCCCTCTCTCTCTCTCTCTCTCTCACCACCCAGAAGTTTCATTGATGCCTATCTCCAAGACTCCCAATTCAAACTCCGAACCTGTGTTACCGCCTCAAGTTTCCACATTCATAGCAATGGAGAACTCTCCAAACTACCTTCAGAAGCTCAACTAAGATCCTGAATCACTACTTAGAACCCTCAAACATGGTGTTCGTCCTGCTTAGAATGCTCTTCTCTCTTCTGAGAGGAAAGCCTCATAAGACATGCTGTGAGAGACTGCATTCAAATCCTCTACTGCAGTGGTTCTCAACCTTCCTAATGCTGTGACCTTTAATACAGTTCCTCATGTTGTGGTGACCCCCAACCATAAAATTATCTCATTGCTACTTCATAACTGTAATTTTGCTACTGTTGTGAATTGTAATATAAATATCTGATATGCAGAATATCTGTTATTTGACCCCTGTGGGGGCCACAACCCACAGGTTGAGAACTGATGCTCTGCTGCTTCTTAAACCCCAGACATGATCATCTACTAGGTCTCAACTCATCAGTTACTTCCTAAAACCTGCCTCCCTGAGTGCATGGGATGCTGTATCATCCTGTCATGTATTTAACTCTGCAATTATTTGCAGGAAATCAATACTTAGTGAAGAATGTACTGGTTAGCTAAAGTTTTTGTAACAATGTGCCACAGTTGGCTTAAACTGGAGAAATTTGTTGCCCCACAATTCTAAAGGCTGAGTCTTACTTGGATCAAGGTGTTGCCAGGGACTGGATTCCTCTGAGCCTCTCTCATTGGCTCACAGGTAGATACTTCCACTCTGGTGACCTTACTTTGCCCCAGTTACCACCTGTAGGATCTTACCTCCAAAGAGTCACATTGTGAGGGACTAAGTTTTAAAACTTCATACGAATTGTGAGAACACAGCTGAACCCCCACAGGAGCTCAGTGTGCTCCAGCTCTCCAGGCACTCCAGATTAGTCTCCTGTTGAATTGGATGCTCTCAGGGACCAAACACCTGAGTTCTATGCATCTCTGAAGTTGTCAAAAGATATTTCCTCCCTGAAATCACCAAAAAGAATTCAAATCTTCTTGTGTTTTACAAAACTTCGTGTTGACCTAGAGTCCTCTTATAAACTAGAGGACTAACTGTGTGTGATTCGTGGGACTGGAATTTAAAATCAGCCCTTGAAAGTTCCTGAAAGTATGTAAGATACGATCCTTCACCCTTTTCCCAAAATGCCACTCCTGTCTCCCACCTGCATGCAGGTTAATTAGTTTCCTGACTCTGAGGGTATCCCATGTGTTAATGCTTATTTGAGATTGTGTTTAGATAGGAGCAGTATGTACTTAAAGACATACCTCCATTCCCTTAGAATATACAGTTATGGAAGAAAATGGGTCAAGCTTGAGGGAGGCCATCTGTCAGAGTGTGTTTTGGCAAAAGGAAACATAAGAACGGAACTTATAAAAGAGGCTAAGGATTGTAGCCCAAGGGTACCAGCGGAGTTCTGTGGACTCCAACTGTCACCCTTCTTTTCCAGTTACATAATTGTTCAGGATAGCTGTACTGGATGGAAATGTATGTGGCCTACAAGAGGACAAAAACCTCACTTTCAGTTTTTGAAATGAGGACAGAAGTAATGCGTTCACTTGATGTGTTTTGAAATAGCCCATCCTGTAAAAATATCTCCCACCTTTTAGAGGCAAGTGATAAGATCAAGTTCTCAGATATTTTAGCAATTATCACTTTTCATTAAAATTTCTAGTGTTTATGTTATTTCACACGAATGAGTTTTCTAGGTAGTTGGCATGTCCATACTGTAAGAGGTTGTGTTTAGTTCATCCTACTTGCTTTAAAAAAAAGTGTTTTATCGGGGAGTATAGCTCATTGGGTGGAGTGCTTGCCTACCATCTTGCAGCCTAGGGTACATGAGATCCTGTTTAAAAAAACAAAAAACAACAGGATTTTCATGCACAAATAGGTTCTAGAAAATACAATCTTTTGCAGTTCCTGAAATCATCTCTGTAAATAAGCTGAATCCTCAGGGCTGCAGAGGTGTGAGCAGCCATCATGATTCTGACCTCAGCTTTCAACTTTCTAACAATCTCACTTCAGCTCTCTCCAGTGACTTTCCACTTGGTGGTACTTTCATGTTCACACCTTCACATGACTCTAAGGATGCTTCCAAGACTTTATCTTTGAAGATATATGTTGTTGTTCCTTTTCTTATTGTAATGGCAGAGTTTTTAATAGATCTGAGTATTCACAACTATAAAATAAACAGGTAATAAATTCTAATTTCTGACAAGTGGAGCCATAAGCGGATATATAATTTATTCATCCTAGATGATACCTTGACTTAACATCTGCCATCCTGACTCTTCTTTATAGGTGAAATAACATGTATCACAGCCTCTGTTTCCCTTTTCTGGTAAATTGATCCTTTGAGGCTTTGGAGTATTTGTTTTCTTGCCCAGTTATGATTCTGTTTTTTAGCATTTGAACATAGTATGGAAGGTTGTAGTTAGTGACAGCTGCATACACACACAAAGCCTATAGCTTTAGTATCTATACCATAACACATGCATACACACAAAGCCCATAGCTTTAGTATCTATACCATAACACATGCACACACACAAAGCCCA
>CABHPH010132194.1:0-43009 GCA_902168325.1 Peromyscus nudipes | reverse complement strand
GGAGGCATCCAGGCAGTTGGACCGGGTCCTGTGCTCAGTGCATGGGTTGGCTGTTTGAAACCTGGGGCTTGGTAGAGACCCTTGGCTCAGCCTGGGAGGAGGGGATGGGGGGTGGGCCGGGGAGAGGAGGGCGGGGTGGCAGGAGGGGTAATGGGGTGATCTATGACTGATATGTAAAGTTGAATTATATTGTAAAATAAAATAAAATAAATTATATAAAAAAAAAAAGAAATATCTCTCTGAGATAGCTGATGTTGGTTGTTACCTTGACTACATCTGGAGTCAACAAAAACTTAAGCAGCTGGGCACTGTGATCATTGTAAGTGAGAAGATCAACCCTAAGTCTTGATCAATAGAGGTAGGAAGAACTACCCTAAATTGGGGCCACACCTTCTGATGGCAGCCCACAAAAAGGACATGGAAGAAAGAAGATTTTGCTTTAAACTGTTCGCCCAGAATATCTCTGGCAAGTCTATGTATCCTGTTGCTGAGGCATTCCTTTGAGGGTATTAGAACCTACTTCTTTGAGCTTTCAGTGTAGACCGAAGCCCAACATGTCTCTAGGAATTCTATGGGAGTCCAGCTCTAGATTGGGATGCTGAGAAATCAGTCTCATGGATGAACAACTACAGTATCTTTGTACTTTCCAATCCATTGTTGGATTACTTGGACACAGTCTATAAGTGATTCTAATAAGCCCCTTTGAATATATATAATATATATTCATTCATTCATTCATTCAATCAGTTCTGTTCCTTTAGAAAACCCCAAATAATACACCTCTCCCAACCTGATACTATATCAAAGATAGGAAAATCAAACGCTCTAGTTTTCCTTATAGTCTTGGCCAGAGAGCTGTCAAAGAAAGCAAGGGAGCGGGTATGTGGAGCAACCAAAACTGCAGCTGACTCTCCTTGATGTTGCATGAATCCTAATTGGTCTTAGAATAAAAACCCAGAGCCAGATACTGGGGTAAATGCTGAAAGATCAGAGGAAACAAGCCACAGCCACTTCTCATCTTGCCAACTCCTCAGCCAAAAAGGGAAGATCTTGTCTCCACGAATCCTAAGACTGAATGCCGGAGTCCTCAGCCAAAAGGGTGTCTAAGTCCTGTCTCCTCTTGCCTTATATTCTTTTCTCTGCCCAGCCATATCACTTCCTGTCTCAATCTTCCTAGTGCTGGGATTAAAGGTGTGCCATCACTGCCTGACTCTGTTTCTCTTTAGACTGGATTAATCCAGGGTGGCTTTGAACTCACAGAGATCCAGACGGAGTGCTGGGATTAAAGGTGTGTGCCACCACTGCCTTGTCTCTATGTTTAATCTCGTGGCTGGCTCTGTCCTCTGATCTTCAGGAAAACTTAATTTGTTAGAGTACAAACAAAATATCACCACACCCTACCCTTTTCCATGCCTCCTGCTCTTCATTTTCCTGTGCAATGTTTCAACTTTGCTTCCTGGATATTTTGTGTCCATATCTCTTTCTGCACCCCATATTTCTCATTCTTTCCCCATATCCTTGCTCCAAGGAGGGCTTCTTGGTCCCTCAGCACTCATAAGCTTGCTCTTCCCCGGGAAAACAATGCACCTCATGTGCCCATGTAGATGGGATGGCATCTAATAAGGTACAGGCTTACTTCTTAGCTACCTTGTAGCACGAATCCTGATTGGTCTTAATAATAAAATTCCAGAGTCAGATATAGGGGTGAATGCTGAAAGATGAGAGACAAAGGAGCAAGCCACTGCCATTTCTTACCTCTACAGAATCCTCAGACAGAAAGGGGGCCAAGCTCCTGTCTCCACCTCACCTTATCACCTCCTCTCTCCACCCAGCCATATCACTTCCTGTTTCCTCCTCCCAAGTGCTGGGATTAAAGGTGTGTGCCACCACTGCCTGGCTTCTATGGCTAACTCCGCACTCTGATCTCCAGACAAGTTTTATTTGTTAGAGCACAAACAAAATAACACCACAGTACCTGTTTGATTTTTCACAGGAGTACTCCCCCATCTGGAATCAAAGTTTGTAGGCCAGCAGAACTTAAGGTTGTGGGAACAGGAAGCAAAAGTTTACCTACTGGTTCATTAGAGGTCATAGTGAGTAGAACCATTCACATTTCCACCACTTGATTTGTCGACCTATGAATCCCAGCTATGGCAGAAACCATACCATACACTGGATGCTGATTGTGGTTTTCTGTAGTGGTCTGAAGCAAAGAGAAGTTTCCTTGATGAAGGGTGAAGGCCAGCCAATCTTAAAATGAGAGTATAGCTTTGATTTTCTACAACTTGAATTTTATAATTTCTGGAGGGGAGATTTCATTCAAGGGCACACTTACAAACATTTAGTCTGCATATGTGAATTTGAAGCAAGTTATTCACTGAGCTCATACTTTTCTGTTGTCAGTTTATCCAGAGCTTCTAGGAGCAATCAGCCAACATCATCATTTTCCTTGTTTTTCCATAAAGTATCAAGTTGTATACAGAGTCACTAAATTCCTTGTTCCCCATAGTAACCTCTGCAAATATTTCTAACCATGTGCTCTCAGTGTTCTCCATACTGCCAGGAGAATTCTCAGTAACTGTAGGTGTCAATGAATTACAAACTTTGGACCAGATACTTAAAAAATGATCCTTACAATTCTGTTTCTCTAGAACCACTCCTGCTACCACAGCCTGTATTAGTCAGGTTCTCTACAGGACCAGAACAGATAAAATGAATATCATGTATATTCCAAATGGATTTATTAGAGTGGCTTACAGGCTGTGGTCTTGAGTAGTCCAGCAATGGTTGTCTCCCAACAGAAAGGACAAGGACCCAGAAGTTGTTCAGTCCATAAGACTGATGTCTCAGCTGTCCCTATCTGGTACTAGACTCCCAAGGAATTCCTAGAGAGCTGCTGGTCTTCAGTGTACATTGGAATCACAAAGAAGTGGGTTCTAAGAACATTTAAGGAATGTCTTGCCAACAGAATGAGTGAACTTAGCAACTAGAGTAGGGGCAAGCAGTTAAAAGCAAAAGCTTCCTTCTTTTCCTGTGCTTGTATGTGGATGGACTGCCATCAGGAATGGCCAAGATTTAAGGTGAGTCTTCCAACCTCAAATTATCCACCTTTATGGTTGGTTTTCCTACTTAAAATGATCCAATCAAGAAAATCCCCTACAGTGCCCAACTGCTTGGACTTCAGTTGATTCCAGATGTTGTAGTTAAGTTAACAACCAAAATTAGCAATAACAACACCTTAGACTCATTATTTGAACAATTGTTCCCTAGTTGGTGGCACTTGGGAACATTGTGGAACCTTTGGGAGGTATGTCCTAGTTGGAGGAATATGTCATTAGGAGTGGGCTTTGAGGGTTTATAGACTGAACCTACTTCCAGCTCTCTCTTTCACTCCTCCCTCCCTCAAGTCCCTCCCTCCCTCCCTCTCCCTCTCCCTCTCCCTCTCCCTCTCTCTCTTATAGTGGTATTTTATTTGTGCTGAAATGTGATTTTATTTGTATGTTAATAAATAAAGTTGCCTAGGGGTCAGAGCTATTAGCAAGCCATAGGGAAAGCCAGGGCGGTGGTGGTGCACGCCTTTAATCCCAGCACTTGGTAAGCAGAACTAGGTAGATCTCTGTGGGTTCAAGGATACAGCCAGCATTGGAGACACACGCCTTTAATCTCAATACCAACCATAGAAGACCTGGAGTGACCACAGAGAGGCAGTGATGAGACAGTCATGTGGTTGAGTTTACAACCAATGAGAAGGCAGAACAGAACTCTATTTAAAGACAACGCACAGGAAGTAGTCCCTTTTTTCGGAGAGGTCTCCTGGCTGAAGAGGCTAGCTGAAGCAGGCGGGTAAGGCTCTTAGCTCTGACCTCTTGGGCTTTTATCTTTACATTGGCTCTGTGTTTCTTATTTAATAAGACGGTTGGTTACATCTACACTCTCTGTGTGTGTGTGTGTTTCATGTTTGTGGTTTGGAGATGTGATCTGGCTACCTGTGGTCAGGCCTCCTTCAGGAACAGAACTCTGATGAAGGGCAATACATCACTGGGGAAAGGCTTAGAGGGTTTGGAGCCTTCTTCCACTTCCTGGTTTCCCTTTGTGCTTCTTGTGTGAGGATGAAATGTGATCAGCCAGCTTCCTACGCCTGCTGCCATGTCATGTCCCTCTACGGCTGTAAATCAAATTAAGCTCTTCCTCCTTTAAGCTGCTATGGTTTTTACCATAGCAACAGAAAGTTAATGCTTAAAAGAAAGAAAAGAAAACTAATACTCATTGTTTCAACTTAGATTAGAAGAGTTCATTTAAATCTTTAGCTATTCTTAACTATAGTAAATAGAGTTAAAGTTAGGAAAGTAGTAATTCAATCAGTTGCTCCCAATTTGTGTGTGGGGTGTGTGTGTGTGTGTGTGTGTGTGTGTGTGTGTGTGTGTGTAGGAATGAAGCTTTTAAATATAAAATTTTGTTGAAGTAAGGTAAATTTAAATAAATGGGTAAATAGTCATATCAAAAATATGATTAATGCACGTACACAATATCTTTACCTATAATCTTGGTGAAACCCAGATTAGAATCCCAGGATTTTGAAGGTGAAATCTGGATGATCAGAAATTCAAGGTCATCCTTGACTGCTTAGAGAGTTCAAGGCCAGCCTGGGCTATGTCATATTCTGTCCCAGATGAAATACAAAAAGAAAACAAAACAAGAAGAAAAAACCCTTTACCATTTGGGCCTGGAGAAGCGGCTCACTTGCTGCTCTTCCAGAGGATCCAAGTTCCGTTTCCAGCACCCACATCGGGCTCACAACCACCTGCAACTCTAGCTCCAGGGGATCCAATGCTCTCTTCTGACTTCTACGGGCATGGCACACCACGCGTGAGTGCACACACGTGTGCACACACACATACACACACACAGAGAGAGAGAGAGAGAGAGAGAGAGAGAAATAGGAATGAGAAATAAAATAAAAGCAAGATTATTACCACTTTATCAGTTATAACATACCACAAAAATTCCAAATATATTTTAAGTAAAACAGAATTTAGTAAATTTATGAGTACAGTCTTTCCCTCTGGACTAGAGAGAGTCTTCTCTTACTTAATAAAATCATTTAGTCACCTTCATTTTCCAGGAGTTTACTGTGGAAAAACTCATAATTTATTATTGGTAGCTGTGTATTTAATCACCAATCTAAAGGACTTAAGATTATAGACACAATATATTTAAGTATCTGTTCATAAAAATAAATTTTAGATTATTACAAAAATACATTTTATCACTGTTACGCAATTCAGTAGGAATGTGTCAGGTAGAAATAATTCTTTAAATAGGGTGTTTTCTACTGTTAATGCAGTGGTGATCTAGCAGGCAAAAGCTTAACCAATGGCAAAACATATATTTTTGTTATCAATGTGAGTTTCATAAATATTATTTACAGTGGAATCAATACTCATAAAATCTCTTTGTTGTAAACAAAATTATGCATTAGTTGGAGTGTTGAATTTTGATTTAATGAATTTTAACATTGACTCGTCAAACATAAGTTTTAATAACCCTAGTGGTTAAACACGCATATCATATATCATCTTTAGTTTTTGTATCTTCCACAAACCTTGAGCAACTTACTTGAATCTCCCACAATGTAGCTATCATACCAAAATCCTTTTATGACTAAAATATAATCTTTTATTTGCATGCTTTTTAACATCCCTCATCTATACATCAGTTCCATTTTATCTTATTTTCTTTTTTGCTGTTTTTAACACTGAAAACAATATCACACTCATGATTAGCATTTCATATATATTTTTCTCACTTTTGGGCAAACAAGCAGGCAAGTTATGTAGATTCACGTACAAGTGGCATTATGGCCAATAGAACTGCTTGACAGATCTCCCAAACACTTGCCATCTAAGATTAAATAACTTGATAAGGAAGTTATTTAACACATTTCATCAGATTGCTTTCCCCATAAAAAGAACTAATTTTTATTTATTAATTTTGTTCTTTAGTAAGTTTATATGTGTGTATAATGCATTCTGATTATTTTCTTTCCCCAGCCTCCTTTAGCTCACTCCCATTCCAATCGCCTTCTCCCCATCCTACCAGCCCCTTCCCCAGGTTTATGACTTTGGCTTTACTTCGTGACTCATTTAGTTTAATCGGGGCCATCTGTGTGAGCATTTGATTGTTTATGCCTGGTGCTGTCACTAGTGGGTATCCAACTGAAGGCAATGACTCATTTTATTTTTTGATACCATGAGACACAGCATAGCAGCATATCCAAATACATTTATCATCATCTTATTGGAAGACTTGAACATTAGTTACACATGGCATAATTTAACAAACGGAGATTACTAGTTTACATATTGTTAGGCTGTCAGGACTTCATTGTCAGTCTGAGGTAAACCTCGTATCCAGTTGGAATTTTAAAAGGACTCCTTTAAACCCTCCATCTTCTTTCTCTTTTAGTCTCATCAAAGTTTGATAGTTTTAGGATGTACATTCCAGTTAGAGTTGTAAGATAAGAGAGCCTCTAAATAACCTTGGAGAATAATTGATCTGGTTGCCAGCCAGCCAGAGTTTACATGTTAACCCTATGATTTCAGTGCTGAACTCAACAGGCATTTGTTCTGTGAAACTACAGAAGATCAAAAGTGACTCCTCATTAATCTTTGAAGGAATAAGTGAAGACACAGGAGCTAAGAAATCTAAGAGTATGTGAATTTTTTCCTTTTCTGCTAGACAGAGTGATTTTTTTAATTAATGAAATCATCCAGTTGTCTTTATTTCCCAGAAACTCTGATTATAACATTATAAGCTGCCCACATAAAGTTCTTTGTTATCCAAATGTTATGGAATTAATATGTCTTTTCAGTGGAAAATCACTCCACACAATAAGAGATTAATAAAGGAAAAACCTCTTTAATAATAGCATGTGACTGGTCTGGCACAAAAGGGCACCAGTTTTAAACAGAAAATTTTACCAGCTTATATAAGCCTTAGGCTTACACATTTTACATACACTCGTCCTCAAATCTCCTTCAGGTCCAGGACTTGGGTTACATTTTGAACAATTAAAACAGAGACAGGAGACTGCCAGTTTGGCCGCTTGGGAGATTTACACAGCAAAAATACTGCCAGCATTTTTTAAGTGCACCAATGTTGTTCTTTTCAAATAGTTGTTACCCAGGTTCATCCTGCCCACCTGCAAAATTATGCTTTTCCAGCTAAGAGCAGAGGGGACTAATGGTAGACCAGGACTTAATGATGGTTGTGACCCTGTGCTGCCCCCTTTAGCTGCTCATTAGAGGCATTTTAATAGGCCTTTTACGTAGGGATGGGTCTAATGGCTGGTTGTGAGTCAGGGCTGTCTTCTTGTGTTATAGAAATGGAGCCTAATTTGTTCAGTCTTGGTGAACAAACATTAGCAGAAACCGTTTCTCAGCAACCCTGAACTTCAATTACAGTACAACACTGTCTTTCCTACCATTTCTAACAAGCCTTGGCCTCACGGAACTCATCTTCCAGTCATATCGAAGGCAGTGCTCCTTTAGCTAAATTCTACTTTGTATAACTTAATATTTCCTAAGCAGTTGACTAATAAAAATTTCGATTTACTAATCAATTTAATAAATCAATTTTATTACCTCAAGTTTCTTCTGCATCACAAAAGCATTTCTTGTAAACTTTTTCAATCAAAAGTGCATTTATATTTATATCTTTATACCTCCCTTTAAGATCAGGTCAAACTATGTAGCTCTGACTGGTCTGGAGCTCAGATATCCACCTACCTCTGCCTTCCAAGTGTTAGGATTAAAGGCGTGCAGCACCACACCTGACCATGCCTCCTTTTTACCTAATGTGTTTACTTGGTTTATTTTTAAAATCCTGGAAACATCTTTGTGTGAATAAAATAATTATATTTAAATGAAAATTTGTAAGCAAGAAACCTGTGTGCTGCATCACAAAACTAAATTATTGTCCTTAATACATTGTTAGAGATGAATTTATGATATGATTTTAAAACACCTTATATGTTTATAGATACTTATGCATTTGCATATATATACATAACATATATATATAACATATATATATATATACCTTAAACATAATAGGAATTATAGTATCTGCATGCAATCATTTTATGAAGTAGTTGTAGGTCTTATCATTTAGATCACTTTTTAAAAACATAAAATGACAGGGTACATTGAACAGATCACATAACAAGCTGTCCAGCCAACAAATTAATAAGTATGACAATCATGTACATTTTAACAAGCCTGAAATAACACTGGTTTCAGTACAAATTATTAGAGCTTGCGACTGAGAGTTCTGCAGGGATCTGAGCACATTGAAGTGGTGTGCATCCTGAGGGTGGGGGGGTGGAAAGGTAAAAAGGAACTCACCGTTGTAGAAAAGGCAACCTTTGATGACCCAGAGGTCTGTGCAGAAACAGTGTAACTGGTGGTAGGGATAGTAGCAATTTTAATGTTCTAGAGAGGGTTAGGAGTAGCTCTCAAAAGCAGCCAGGCTCCATAGGTCCAATTGGCTTGTGGGAGGAGCCCAAGCCATGTCCTGGAGGTGGTGGCTGTAGTGTTGGTGATGGCTGCAACGCAGAACAGTTGCTGGACTTGAATGGAGCAGATATCTTTAAGAGGAATTTTAAAGAATTTTTAGCTAGGAGGGTCTTAGACAGAGAAAGACAGTTTTGAGTTGGGGGAAGTTTAATGAATGTAGCAATCCTGAGGGAAAAGGGAAACAAAGAACCAACTATCTGTGAGGACTGTTTTCCTTTGAGATTATGAGAACCAGTACATCTGGGTAGAGCCCGGAGGCTGATCCAACATTAGGACTTAAAAACGAGGTACATGCCGGGCGGTGGTGGCGCACGCGTTTAATCCCAGCACTCAGGAGGCAGAGCCAGGCGGATCTTTGTGAGTTCGAGGCCAGCCTGGGCTACCAAGTGATTTCCAGGAAAGGCACAAAGCTACATAGAGAAACCCTGTCTCGAAAAAACCAAAAAAAAAACCAAAAAAAAAACAAAAAACAAAAAAAAACAAAAAACAAAAAACCTGGTACATGTGGGCAGACTCTGGAAAAGCAGAGCAGATATAGGAGACAACGTGCCAGATGTAGGAAGGGGTGGGACTGGGGAAGCCCAGAGGCCCACAGTGCAAACTTGTCCAAGAGGAAATATTCAGAGTAGAAGTCTGAAAGGGCAGGGTTCTCAAAGGCACATTGCTAGAGGTGAAGCCGGAAGGAAGTGTGGGGCCATGGGGAAGAGTTCTCCTACTCAAAGAATGAACTCATCAAGATAGGAAGAGCTAGAAGCCGTGTTCTAAGAGACTGTCAGAACCTCAGCTAGCCTAGAAGAGAGAAACAGAAGAAAGCAATGGCAATGCAATTCTTATTGGCTTATTTTTCTGTTACTCAGGCTTGACATCAAATGTTAGAAATTTTAAAAGAAAGGAAAGTGGCAATTTCATGGACAAGAGCTGACAGTACATTATAGGAGGTCCTGAGTACCTGATCATAAAGATGCCAAAGAAACAAGACACTTGTTCCTGTGACCCAAAGAGAAGAGGTACCAGGAGAAACATCCCATGACAGGCAATGGCCTCATAGGGAATCCCAACAAACATACCCCATTCCTGGCTTAGAAGGAACCTTATTGGCTCTCTGGTGAAGACTCGGATGAGGAATTGGTGATAGTATCTTGTGCATCCTCAGGGTTGGATCAACATGCAGTATGACCCAAAGACCCAGTGGGAGAAGCAGTCTCAAGGTGAAAAAAGATAAAGGTGATCCCAAAGGTACCACATATCCTGATCTGAAACACTCTACCTAGCATAAATAGGCAATTTTTCAGGAAAAGGGAAAAATGGGGAACAAGGTTCTCAAAAAGGAGAAGTATCTGGAGATAAACTGCCATCTGGTACTCAAGCTGGCTTTATGTGTGATAATTACTGCCTTTCAATTTGCAAGTATTTGGGACAAAATGGGGAGATACAACTAAATATAACCTGACTTTTCCCTCAAAGAGAAACACTTAATACTTCCAAACTGGTTTATTTTGTGAGCTTAACAAAAAAAACTAGGCAATACAATTTTTAAAAATCACAAATAGGCAGCTTACTTTAATTAAAATACAAAACGATCTGGAAAAAAGGCTTATAAAGGCAAAATCCACAAGGCTACATACTTCCTGCCTATGTGTGAGCAAGCACATCCTGTGCAGTTGGGCAACCAAGCTGGTTTACAGAAGCAAAAACACCTGGCTTGTTATCTCACAAAAACTCCAGCCCCCAGAATTCCAGGAAGTTATCTGTTCTGGGAATTACAGGTTAGGGGCATTTTTGCTTTAAGATTTCTTAAGCACAGTGATTCAAACTTAAAACATACCTTTAGCCATTATATTACCTTCTAGGAGAGAGAGAGAGAATGATCTTAACTTTATGCCATAAAATTCACCTTTTGATCTTTCATGCTATCAAGTCTTTCTTATAGCTTAAAGAGATAAAGATATAAACTTCCTACCTTTTTCTCCCAAACAAATGCACCTAGATTTTACATAATTGTGTCATGTGTGCCTATGATAACACTTTTTGTATATTTGTTTTTTATTATTTTCACTCGTCGTTTATGTAAACAAACTTTTAAAACAGGCTGTGGACACTTCAATTTGGATTTTTTTATTCATTTTTGTTGTGTGTTAAATTTTTCTTGACATGCCTTATTAGAATGCACAGGCAGATATATAAATTTGAGTATTATGATAGCATATTGAAAGGTCTGATAAATACATATTACCTTATAAATCTGAATACTCTAAACATCATGAAACCTATTAAAATGATATCTTTGAGTATATTAAATATTTCATGAAACTTTAGAAGGCTAATTGTATAAAATAATATTAATTTGAGAATAACAAGATAAAGATTTTACTAAGTTGTAATATATATATATATTTATACATATATGTATAAATGTTATCTATATATTGAGTAACATAAACTTCATATGATTTTTTCCAAAGTATACTTAATGTAAAGCTGTTAAATACAAAATATTTTTAAGACCAAACTACATAAATTAATAGGTATGTATATTTACTAAACACCTTTATGTTAAGCTTCATTTTCACTATGAGGATTATAGGAAATATAAATTCGACAATCAATTATGTTCAAAATCTTGCTTTATAAATATATATGTTATATATGAGTATGTATGTATACATTGTCTGTCTATACATGCTTATGTTTTTGTTTTGTTTTTATATAGTGTACTTAGTAATAAATTGGGTTATAGGTATGTGCTCATGTAAAGTTATTAACATGGCCCAGCTTGCTTTTCTTTTCTTTTGCCTCATAGTAAAACTAAAATCTTAAGGAGCAAAATGATAACAAAGGACAAAAAGAATATATTTAATTAATATGACTACTAGGTAAAACAGAGATGGCTAATGGTACTAAATCTTTGTCGCCAAAAATTGAGACCATTATCAGGAGGGTTTTTTAATTTTAATTTTAATTTTAAAATCTGTGTTTAAGGACAAGGATATAATCATACAGTTAAGGTCAAAATGTTATCTCCTCTCTCCTTATCTCTATCCTGGCTCTTCAACGTGGTCTCTATTGCTTGAGGATATAAATTAACTTTAAGGAGATGACTGCTCCTACTCCGGGATACATTTTTTCCCCATTAGACAACTGCCCTCCTTTAAAATGCTGCTTATATCGAACATTAAAAAGATAGTTTATGTTTGTGCTTTTTAGATGTTTAATATATATGTAAATGAATATATAAATATATAAAGGATATTTATAACCACTACTGCCTCTTTAAAAACAAACAGATGGGGTTTTCAAGATCTATATGTAAGAAACAATCCTAAAACTTGCTTTATGGCTTACAGAGACATCTTAGAGTTTACAGATGTTAATGTGTTACATTACAATGAAATGCTTAAAAGAATTGTCCATCTGTCTTTATTTTAAAAATGAATAATCTCATGAATGCCGAATTTTATCCTGCTCTGGATTCCTTATCCTACTTTACATAACTCTAAAAAAAGGTACATACTTTTCTAACAAAAAACAATTTCAAGGTGCCTTTTATAGCTTGTCTTTTTTTAAAAAAAATTTAAACTTGATTTAAAAAACAAAAATTATTAATATAGTTTATCTGTATTGGTAGATGCTAGATTACTAAGATACCATGTGTTTTCTATTTTAAACATAGAACCCTGTGCTTTCATTTAAAATTACTTCACTAAAATTGTTTTCTAAGTTTTGTAATAACAATAATAATATGAAGGTTAAAGTACTTTGTAAGAAGACTTTAAAAACAGGATATAGTTGTAACTAAGTTAACAATAATATAATGGTCATAAAATTTTAAGGTCAAATTCAGTACCCTGGAATAAAATTAATGCTTAATTCTTTACAACATTTTCTTGAGTATTGATTTGTTCTTAGTAATGTTTACCAAAAATGATAACAAACAAAACACTTTATTTTATCCTTTTACTAAATTCATATTTAAAACCTTTGCCAGATTCTAGTTTTATGAGTTTTCCCATCAGATAAAGCCTTTGCTTTTGAGATAATCAATCATCGCTTTAACCACAGGAAAAATTCTGCTGAGGTAGTTATGGCTATTTAGAATATTCCTAGTAAATTGCATAGTGACTGTGAAACGCATTTTAATGGACAAATATTTCAAGTTTTTTTTTATAAAATTTGGTATTTTAAATAATTAGCACATTGTGTCATGAAGGACTTGTAACTATGATAAATAAAATTCAAAATTAGAGTTTTCATCAAAGGATAAAGAAAACCAGATGATTTCATCAACTGGGAAAAATAAAAGACATCAAATCAAAGATTGCATTCTGATTAAAAGATCAAGACTGTATCCAGGTATTTCTCATTTACTCCTGGACTATGAAACTCAAGGCTGTGAACTTTTCTACAACATCTCTGAACACATTCATGTGGACTTGGAAAACTCTAGATGACACTCATTTTCAACACTAGAGACAATCAAATACCTAAACTAACTAAATATTTCTCTCACTTTTTATGACTCTTAATACTTTTATAATTAGATTTTTAAATTGTTTATGATATTTAATATTTTACCTGGTATAATTTCTAAGTGATAATATTAATCTTGGTTTTTAATGAAATTACAAATGAAGATATTATGTCCTCTCATTTAATCATGTTCCTTGCCCTAAACTTCTGTTTGATGTCAAACTTTAATCTCTGCACTAGGAGGCAGAGGAAGGCAGATCTCTGTGAGTTCAAAGCCAGCCTAATCTACATAGAGTTCCAGGACAACTAGGGCTACATAATGAGACCCTGTCTTGAAAAAAAAAACAAAACAAAATTTAACGTAATACTTGTTATTCAGTATAATATGGATAAACAAAAAAATTATTATTATTTTTTAAAGATTTATCTATTATGTATACAGCATGTATGACTGCAGGCCAGAAGAGGGCGCCAGATCTCATTACAGATGGTTGTGAGCCACCATGTGGTTGCTGGGAATTGAACTCAGGACCTCTGGAAGAGCAGTCAGTGCTCTTAACCTCTGAGCCATCTCTCCAGCCCCCCAAAAAATTATCTTTTAAATTAAATTTTATCTCCTTTTATTCTAACTGAAGACACCCAAAGATTTTAGTTTAATTCTTATCCAAACCGTACAAAAGACACCAATCTCTAATAGCAACTTTCATGATGTTTTATACCTTAAATTCTGGCATTGTTTGATTTAATTGTTATCTAAAATGTCCTACAGTACAATTATCTGGGATTAAAAAATTAATTAAACAATAATCGTATTTTACTAATAAAAAAGGGACAACACTATGGTAACTCCTTCTAAAGTCTCATTTCTTACCATTTAATATAAGATAGTTCACAGATAACAAATAACTGTAAATACAGGGGAAAACATACAGTCAATATAGTTTTAAACTATGTAAATTTAGCCAGCAGTGGTGGTGCACACTTTTATTCCCAGCACTCAGGAGGCAGAGGCAGGTGGTTCTCTGAGTTCCAGGCCAGCTTGGTCTACAAAATGAGTTCCAGAACAGCAAGGACTAAACAGAGAAACCTTGTCTTGAAAAACCAAAAAAGAAAAGAAAAGAAAAAAACCTATGTGAATTTTTAGTTATTTTTAAATAAAACTTTCCTTCAACTGTTACCTTCACACCATTAGGCTAAACTGTGTTCTTGACTACTTAATTTTATGTATAGTAGCCCTATTATATGTCACACAAATAGAGGGTATAAGAAAAAAGTCATATCCAGATCATAATGGCTAATAATTTTTATATGATCCAGGTGTTTCTTAATGTCCATTAGCAGCTATCCTTCTTTCCTGAAGACTGCTGTCCTTCACACTACTCAGCCTCATCTACCTCAGATCCTAGGACTGAGCTTCTTAGCTACAAGAGACCTTATAATATTTAAAAAATTATATGTGCTCCGCCATGTATACAATATATGATGCTTGTCCAACAGGGGGAACTGTGAACAAGAATTCCTGGAAAGAAGCTGTGTCTGCAAAGACTGATCAACTGAATACGTGTATAATGATGTGGAGAGGTTGGAATGTTACAGGTCCAGGCTAATTACCTATTTGGGACTAGTTTTAGCTCCTTGAATACCCATTCTTTGCTCATTTCTATGTTGGAACTAACATCCTGTGACTAATAGATAAAAAACCTTTTGTAATTGTTAACTTAGCAGACCACTAGCTTCCAGCCACCCAAAAGCTAATAATGTCATCAGAGAGCATCTGAGGCTTATAGAAAAGCTTCCCCCATCTTGCTATAATCGCCTTTCTGATGTACCCACCAATGTATTTATGACTGCCTTTGTTCTTCATGAAACTGCTTCCATTTTAGAACACAGAATTTGCGGTAACCTGAATCTGTGTTCCTGGACCATGGTCACTCAAAATGGCTCCAGAATAAACTATCTCATATTCCCTTTAAGACAAGAGCTGTGTTTTTTCCATCAACATGTGGAGGGTGACACTAAGTGAGAAACCTTACCTTGCAGATGGAGAGAGAGAGAGAGAGAGAGAGAGAGAGAGAGAGAGAGAGAGAGAGAGAGAGAGAGCTGCCTCTGATTAAGTACTGAAACTCAGTACTCTCAGTATTCCCAACTCCCAAACGACCTGAAAGCATTCCTCTACCCTGTGATGTGCATATATGATGGGTAAAGAAGTCTGTTCACTTACCTGGGGCTGTGACCCATCTTGAAATTTAGGGAACTGAAGTTCCTCTCTAGATATCAGGGTCTCATCTCTTGTTTTTAGAACTGTGGTATAACTCCTTGACCTATTTCCTCCCTATTATGGGGGGAGAAAATCTGTATCTATAGGAGAGTTGGCTTGTCTCTCAGAACTGGTTCCCTATACTTCCTGACTCCCAGTGTAGAGTAGGGGACTGGCTAGGAGTCCAACCATGCTTGTTGGGTCTGGAGTCACGCAATAATAGGGAGCAGACCACCAAAGTCTATTAAACCAGAAGTAGACTTCATTCCAGAAAAAAAAAAAAGAAAGAAAGAAAGAAAGAAAAGAAAATCACCGTGGGGCACAAAAGCTTATCAGCTAGCTGAGACTGCAGCCAGGGTTCTGCATTCTGAGTCTGTGGCAAAGGAGGTGGGTTTCAAGCTCATTTTTATAGCAAAAGTAAGCATCAGGCCTGGGGTGCATGCTAGGAGTCACGTAGAAACATCAGGCATGGGATGCATGCTAGAAGTCATGTAGAAACAACTATTAAAAGTTTAATTTGGTCCAGGCAGTTGTTGGCTATAAGGGGCAAGGGAGTTAAATGTTAACCCCTGGCTGTTGACCGAGGAGCTGGCTCTAAGCAGAGAGCCATTGTTAGATGTTAACCTTTAAAGCTGATGACTGTCAGTTTCCATCTCTTAAGCTTATAATTTTTTATTCCTATATTCCTATCTCATTCCTATATTTCTGGACCCTTCATGTTAAGTGTGGTTTAGGGGTAGGAGATTCCTTGGTTGGTGTAACTATGTATATATATATATATATATTGCTGTTAGATCACAGACTCTCAGAAATTAAGCCATGCCCACCACCAGCACTGTATCCCTTAGCACAAAGAACTGACAGGTACCTCCACTTGGGCCTTGGGGTAGAGGGCACAAGCCTCTTGTTGTTTTTCTTCTTCTTCTTCCTCCTCCTCCTCCTCCCCCTTCCCCTCCTCCTCTTCTTCCTCCTCTTTCTCTTCTTCCCCTCTATGCTATTGTAACTGAAAGATGGAAGCAAAAGTAAGGGTACTCAGGGCACAATGTGGTAGAAACAAAAGACAACAAATGTGAAGCATTTGAGGGGGTTAAAGAGCATTCTGTTTCAGTGAAAAATAATCGTGCAGAAACCAGGCAAAAAGCATGCATTATGACTCAGTGTCCTGCCCTGGTTGCAGCAACAACCCATTAGCAGCGGCCTGGATAGCACCTGGCAATTAATCCTTTGAGTCCCTGTTGGTATCCGTGCTTTCCCAATATTTTGGCCCTAGGCAGCTGTAAATTCACAAGAGCTTTCCAGGTCTAAAAATCTCAAAGTACTAGCTCCTGTTATTTTTTGAACCAGCTTTCAAGATAGATTAGCACAGATGTAACAAAAAATTACCTTCAGGTATGCAGGCCCCAAATAGTAAAGTAAAGAAGAAGAAAAAGGAATTCCATTGTCTCTGCTCAAGGACAGTTGAATCCATGTGCAGTTCTTAGAATGACTAGTATCACAGTATGAGGTCCCTCTAAGATAGCTCCTGGAGAGGGAGAGAGAAGATATGCAAGCATTTTTAGGCTTGAACAATAATGGCCCTGTCTCTCTTTAAGTCTTACAAAAGGGACAACAGAAGAATGGGGAGTATATAGATTTAAAATAAACCAAAAGACTGGTCATGGTGGCACACATCTTTAATCCCAACATTCAGGAAGCAGAGACAGGCAGATAGCTGAGTTCCCAAGCCTCATCTACATAGTGAACTCTAGGCAAGCTTAGGCTGTACATTTAGAGCCTGTCTCAATAAATAAATACATGAAAAATCAAAGAAATTCAAATTTTGTCTGTCTCCAGTGATGAATTTTGGCTACTTTCATGGTCTTAAAGGCCCAACAGGAAACTATAACTAAGACTAAAATGATTGGTGTGTTTAACAGTCTAAGACTCACATTCCTATTCATTAGACTTAAATCCATAGGAGACATCGTTTAAACAATTATTTTTCACTGACAATTTCTTTTTAATAGGAAAAATGCTGCTCAGATGTACCGCATCATATCCTTGGATCAATTCAATACTGCAGGACTTACTTGTGGCCAACAGACAAGGTCCCACTTCTGTTTTAACCTAAAAAGAATTGATCATTAAGTTTCTTCTGTATCTCTCTCCAGAAGCTGTCTGGGAGGGACTTCATACTATAATCCTAGCCACTCCAACAACTATCAAAGTACCTAAAAACCGTTCTTGGCTTCATCACTCTTAAGCCCAGCCCTGGAGACCAATATCACCTCACTCCAGTGTAGCTGGTTGCTTTTAACTCTTTCTGCTCTTTTACTCTTTGTGGGCCCACCATCCTGCTGTCAAATACATACACAGAGACTTATTTTTACTTATGAATGCCCAGCCTTAGCTTGGCTTATTTCTAGCTAGCTTTTCTTAAATTATCCCATCTATCTTTTGCCTCTGGACTGTCACCTCTCTATTTCTGTATCTTTTCTTTCCTTCTTATTCCATGTCTGGCAGGGTGGCTGGGTGGCTGGTCCCTGGCATCTTCTCTCCTTGTCCTTTTCTCACTCACTCCTTCTTCTCCTTTTCTCCTTCTATATTTTCTTCTCTCTGCCTGGCAGCCACACCTATCCCTCTCCTGCCCAGTTATTGGCCTTTCATCTCTTTATTAGATCAGTCAGGTGTTTTAGACAGGCAAATTAACACAGCTTCACAGAGTTTATCAAGTGCAGCATAAAAGAATGCAATACATCTTTGCATCATTAAACAAATGTTCCACAGCATAAATGAATGTAACATGTCTTAAACTAATATTCCAGAGACTAAAAGAAGCTAGCTACCTAATTCATAAAAGTAGACAAGTCATTTGGATGAACTGTCCTACCCCAAGGATTTAGAGATAGCCCCCGCCCCCCATTTATTATTATTTTCCCTGGCAGGGCCTACTCAATGCCCCATAAAACTTTTCTCCAACTGGTAAATTACCTATTACTCTATGGAGCATCCGAGGAGAAAGTCTCAAGGAATGAGTCCCTCTTCAATGGTCTAGACATAAAGGTATATCAGTCTCCCAGAAGAAACTACCTACCAAACTTGAGTCACATATTTGGGGATGATACTGGGGGAGAATGGTGCAGCATGATCTCTGACCATGCCAATGGAGGATCTTAGACTGCTCTGCAAGCTGTGCACTGCAGCCTGTTGGACTGACACCAAGGACCAGATCCACAGAAGTCCTCTCTCTTGGACTGACACCTCCCGACTCTGGCCCTTCTCAGCATGAAGCAGGTAAAGCAGTCACCACCTCCTCCCCTGACAGCAGCTGGTGTTGGTCCCTGAGAACAAGGACACAAGGGTAGTTAGAGAGACACAAATAGACCAAGAAAATAAAAGTTGCCTCCCTAAAATGGAGGCTCCTTGTTCCAGAAGACTCTGTGAGGAGAAAGAGCAGGAATGCACATGGACAGGTGCGGACAGGTATCTAAATAGATCTATAAGGGGAAGAAGCAGATGCGGGGATCCTAGAAATTATCTAAGCCAGAGCCCATTTATTGACTCCCAGCCTCAGGGTACCTCCCATCTCAAGAGCTAAAGCAATTATTTTCACTTGCCCTGTGGCTTGGTCTTCTGTCTTTTCTAGAGGTATAACTATCGGTTCCAGGAAATGAGCTCTATGATTCCCTAGATAACCACCAGCATCCCAGTTACAACATAGGTTACTGTGGTTGTTTAATAACAGTTTAGTGAGGATGAAAGTTCACCCAGCTGGCTAAATAATGACAAATAAAATCATGTGCAAACAAAAATAAGGGATGGTGGCTAACTGAAATGAGTTGAGTCTGTAATAATCTTGTACCTATTAGGATGCAAAAAAATAAATAATAGCAAAATTGCTGACTCAATAGATTTAGGAAGATGTGTCTTCAATACAAATAGTGATAATAGCTAGCATTTATTGGATTCATTGTTTTCTTAGTTATTATCTCATTTATTTTGAAGCAAACCCCATTATAAGCAATTTTTGTGTTAACTTATTTAATCATTGCAACTAACCTATGGAGGTGGGTACATTTGCTATTAATCACATTATGCACATGAGAAAAATTAGACAGAGAGCAGTTATACGTTATGTTTAAGGCACTGTGGAGTAGTAAATAGAAGATAAGAATTTGCTAGCCATCAAGCCTGTTGAGCTGAGTTTGATTCCCAGGACAAACATGGTGGAAAAAGAGAATAGACTTCTACAAGTTTTCTTTTGACATCACCTGCGCATGAGCATATGTGCAAATCCACATGTAAAGAAAAATAAAATGGCAAACCAGATATTCCAGCTCTAGAATCTAGTATTAGATGGCTTATTTATCAGCTAATACTACCTAAGTACCCTCGCTAACATTATTTTCTGAGGAGAATTAACATTTACTGAGTGTAATATATCAGACATCATGCTATGGTATGTTACAAATAAATAATGAATTTAATCTTTATAATAAGCCCGAGAGTTGGAACCTATTTTTTAAACCCTTGTATCAGTTAGTGCTACAAGAAATCCCTGGAAGTGTGCTTCATATATAGGAAGTCCCAGAAGTCAGAAATATAACATCATAAAGCTCATGAAGTTTTGGGGTTGGGATTTGAACGTTTTCCCCCATCTAGTATTATAATAAAGAAATCTCCGTGTGTGTATGTTCGTTCATTAGATCTGTTTTCCATCCTAAAGCCACAGTGATTAAAAAAAAAACCCAACACATACATATACACACATACATACACACACACATACATACATACATATACATCAACATACTTTAATGGCATTCCTTTGTTTGCTTGTTTAAAGAAAGCCCCTCCAGCTGGATGCAGTGGTGCACCCCTTTAATCCTAGCACTGAGGTGGTTGAGTCAGATGGAATTCTGTCAGTTTGAGGCCAGGATGGTCTACATTGTAAAAAAAAAAAAGAAAGTAAATAAATAAATGAATAAATAAACAAACAAAACAAAGCAAAGTGGAATAAAGGGAAAGCCCACCAGGAAGCCCAGCTAAAGCTAGGAGGAGATGTGGTAGATAAAGGAAATGAGAATGGTTGACTTGCAGCAGATGTTTTAGGACTGGGGTATAATTCATTCTATGATAAGGATCTACTAGAGGAAAGGCCATTAACTGTTCTTCCTCCTTATTTAAGTGCCTCTCTGGTCTCCATGTGGAGAGTTGTATGTAAGGCCAAGGAAACCAGGAGCTCAATGAGGGATATTCAGGGAAGAGGTGTTAGTTTGCACCAAGGTTAGCACGTATGTGATTAGAATCTGGATGTTTTGTATTTAGGAGGCAAAGCCAAAAGGCTTTATTGACCAAATGATTAGGAAGATGAGAAGTCAAGGATTACTGCTAGACTTTGGCCAAATCAACTAGGTTAATGGTAGCATTGTTACTTATAGAAATTGGAACAAGACTGGATCTGATACTAGATAAGGGCCACAGAAGCACGGATATCCACCTCTCACAGGAACTTCAAGGAAAACTGCTGATCCAGAGAAGGGACTAGATGAAACTATGGGTAAAGTCCTCAGGGGTTCGGGAAGTTCCATATCTCTCAGGGGGTACACAAGAAGCTGACGATGAAAAATGGGGAAAGGGTCTGATGCAAGGTAAGGCATGTATAGAGATCCACGACCAGAAAGGCCAGAGTTAGCTGCAGATCCAAGGCAGGGAACATATTTGACCTAGCAGTGAGGCCCATAGGTGTGTAAGTGTGTGTTTTGATGGGGTCTGAGGGGAGCAGATCCCACAACTCAAATCACAAGCTGCAGAGCCAGGAGTGAAGCCCAGGCAGACTCAGGTATAGTATTTCTTGTCCTAAATTCCAATCCCACAGAGGAAACAGCACCTCAACCCTACTACAGTTTTGTCCTCTTCTGAACATTGTAAACATCGCCACTGGCCCCTATAGAGAACACTAGGTGACTAATCTTTTGCAAACATGGTTTCTAAGAAAACAATGAGACAAAGCTATTCTGTCCCTGGACCTCCTGAAGACAACTACATAAGAAACCTCTGGCCATTTCATTTTTGTTTTCCATTTCAGTTTTAAGAACTCATTTTACACATGTAGGGTAAAACAGCTAGAGAAAAAACACCCTGACCCTGACTTAACCCTGAAACCAAGGACAAGAAAAGAACATCTTGACCTTGACTTGACCCTGAGACCAGGAACAATGAAAGAACACCATGACCCTGACTTGACCCTGAGAGCAGGAACAATGAAAGAACACCATGACCCTGACTTGACCCTGAGAGCAGGGACAAGGAAAGAATACCTTGACCCTGACTTGACCCTGAGACCAGGGACAAGGAAAGAACATCTTGACCCTGAGACCAGGAACAACTAAAGAACATCCTGGCCCTGACTTGACCCCAAGCTCCTCCGAGAATTTGAAATGCCCGCCCATGACTCAGCCTTAAAGGCCAAACAATGTTTCTATTATATGACCCTTTCCCTCTAAGCTCACTGTGCATACTCCAAAAACTATAAAAGCCTTCCCTTCTTTCTAGCCCTCAACTGTCTCTCTTCACTTTCAGAGGCAGACACCATTCTTTTCTCCCCAGTAAATCTCTAGTGTGAGATTTGTTGCATGGTGTGACTTTGTAGTATTCTTTGGCCCCCAAATGCCAAGATGCCTTTGCACCAGAAAAACTCTTACAACACTAAAAGTTTTGAATTGATATATCATTTTTTAAAATATGTATATACGAATGTGAGTGTATGAAGGATGGTTTGGGGACTATATAAACAGCCATTGCCTCTGTGTTTAGGGTTTTTTTTTTCCTCTCTTTGAAAATAAAGTCACCTAAAACAAAAGAATTTAGAAAATTTGAATATGAAAGGAAGAAACTAGTTTTCCAAGACTTTACTTCAGGCAAACCTATCTAAAAATGCTAGCTAATTGAAATGCTAATTTTGAGCTCCCTGGAAATGATTTGGTTCTTGACCTTTTAAACGTTGATTATGAAAAATGAGGCATACAGAAGAAACTTATCTTTATCTGTTCAGGGAGCTATGTTTTACTTAAGTTGTGTAAGTGAGATTCCTATTCATCTTCCCCTTCACTGTTTGATTTATGGCAGACACTTTTCTATAGGCTAATCCATAATCTAAAAAGATTTTAGCCTCCCCTCCCGAAAGTACAGCCAGCATATTCTTTCATCAGCTTGATATGGTACAAATTCTTATCCTTATAGTAAAATGTTTCACTAAAGCATGCCCGGTGATTAGGCAAAACCAAAACTTATTATAAGCCACAGTCATCCTAGGGACCCCCTGCTATATAGCCTCCCTGGATCTATGGGTTGCAGTCTGATTGTCCTTTGTTTTATATCTAGTATCCACTTATGGGTGAGTACATACCATGTTTGTCTTTCTGAGTCTGGGTTACCTCACTCAGGAGGATTTTTTCTAGATCCATCCATTTGCCTGCAGATTTCATGATGTCATTGTTTTTCTCTGCTGAGTAGTACTCCATTGTGTATATGCACCACATTTTCTCAATCCATTCTTCAACTGACAGGCATCTAGGTTGTTTCCAGGTTCTGCCTATTATGAATAATGTTGACATGAACATAGTTGAGCATGTATCTTTGTGGTATGATTGAGCATTCTTTGGGTATATTCCCAACAGTGGTATGGCTGGGTCTTGAGGTAGATCAATTGCCGATTTTCTGAGAAACCACCATACTGATTTCCACAGTCATACAAGTTTGCACTCCCACCAACAGTATAGGAGTGTTCCCTTTGCTCCATATCCTCTTCAGCATAAGCTGTCATTGATCTTAGCCATTCTGACAGGTTAAGATGGAATCTCAGACTCATTTTGATTTGCATTTCCCTGATGGCTAAGGATGTTGAACATTTCTTTAAGTGTTTCTCTGTCACCAGACCCAGAAAGACAAACACAGTATGCACTCACTAATAAGTAGATATTAACTGTAAAGTAAAGAATAACCATGCTACAATCCACAGACCCAGAGAGGCTAGGTAACAAAGAGGGCCCAAGGGAGGACACATGGATCTCTCTTGGAAGGGGAAATAGAAGAGTGCTCCTGGGTGTACTGGGGGCAGGTGGTAGTGGGAACTTGAGGGATCTGGTTGGGTGTTGGTGGAGAGGGAGGGTACTGAAAGAGATGAATGGAAAGGGAGTAGGGCTTTTCAGGGTCAGGTAGAAACCTGATGCAAGGGAAACCCCCACAAATCTACAAGGATGACCCCAGCTAAGACTCCTAGAAATAGTGGATACGAAATCCACTGACCAGCTCCTGTAATCAGATTGGTGACTACCCTAATTGTCAGAGCTTTCATCCAGTAACTGAGGGAAACAGAGGTGGAGACCCACAGCCAAACATTAGGCTGAGCTTGGGGAATCCTGCTGAAGAGAGGGAGGAAGGATTGTAGGAGCCAGAGGGGTCAAGGACATCACAAGAAAGCCAACAGAAACAACTAATCTGGCTCATAGGAACTCATAGAGTTTGAACCAAAACCCAGGGAGCAGGCATGGGACTGACCTAGGCCCTCTGCATATATGTAACAGTTGTGTAGCTTGGTCTTATGGGACTCCTAACAATGGGAGCAGGAGCTGTCCCTAATGCTTTGGCTGACTCTTGGGAATCTATTCCTCATACTGGATTGCCTTGCCCAGCCTAAATGCAAGGGGAGAGGTGCTTAGTCTTATCACAACTTGATCTGCAATGCTTTGTTGATACCCATGAGAGGCCTGTCCCTTTCTGAACAGAAACAGAGGAGTGGATTGGGGATGGCAGAAGGGAGGTTGGGGGGAGGAACTAGAAGAGAGGGAGGAGAGGAAACAGTGGTTGGAGTGTAAATAATTTAAATTTAAATAAATAAATAAATAAATTTTAAAAGGAAAGACATTATCTTGAGTATCAGAAGAGACTTTGGACTTTTAAACATTGTTTAAATTTTGAAAGACAATGAAGACTTTTGAAGTTGGATCAAATGTATTTATTATATTTATATTGTGATATGGCCACAAGCCCCTGAGGGACATGGAATAGAAAGTAGTGTTTTGAATGTTAAATGTCTATACTCAAGCATTTGAACACTTGGTCCCTGGTTGTTGGAACTGTCTGGGGAGGTTACAGGAAGATGCAACCTAACCAGAAGAACTACATCATTGAGGATGAGCTTTAAGAATTTATACCCTTCCTTATTTCCAGTACATCTTCTTTGCTTCACGCTTGCAGCTTCTTGTTCCTGTCACCATGTGTGCTGTTTGCTGCTGTACCTCTCTGTCATACCCAATAGGAACAATAAGCCCAAATAAACTCTTTATTCCATTAAAAAAAAGAAAAGTGAGGCCCAGAAGACCATGTTATAGGATTTACTAGAAAGATAACAAAAAAATGGTTTAAAATATTTTTACTAAATGCTCAGAAATTTTTTGAACTGCTTTTTCCCACTTTTTTCTTTTTCTTTTTCTCATTAAACTGCTTTTAGTTAGGCAAACTTAAAATGTAAATATAAAGGATGAATTTTAAGATTACCCTCTGTGTAGGTATATGATTTCTGACCTGTGGTTCATATGCAATGTGGAAAGATGGCTCAGCTGTTAACAGCACTTATTTTTTCTTCACTAATGTCTTCCAGAAGACCTGAATTCAGTTCCCAGTACCTCTGTTGGGTTACTCAAAATTGTCTGTAATTTAAACTCCAGGGATTACAATACTCTCTTCTGGTCTCCACTGGCAACCACATACATGTGGCACACACACACAAAGCACACATACACATACATAAAAATAAATGAATTTTTCTAAAAGTCATTTGAAACATACAGCTATCTTATCAATATTGAGATGAGTTAATTTTACTATTATGATATGCCATCAAAAGAAACAGCTCTCACAGCAAGGAAAGAAGAAATATGATATATTATGGAGCAAATATGAGTGACCTTGCTTGAGAATATGCATTTAGATCTCCTTAAATATAATGTTCCAGTGTAGCAGAAGTTTTGTGGAGTTTTGTAGTTAGAGGGGGAAAGGAGAGTTATAAATCAAAGCATTTTTAGAAACTGCATTGGTGGCAACATGAGAAAGGTGGAATACAACAAAATGTCCTATAGGCCTCTGGTATCATCTGATAACATTTTTAGGTTTTAAGTTGAGGTTAGCTAGTGGTCTGCTAAGTAAATAAAGATTTTGGTCTTTTAGATATAGGCTTTTATTTCTAACAGAGGTGGGTAAGGAATTCCAGGGGCTAAAAATAGCCCAAGATAAAGAATAATTAGATTCTAGACCTGCAACATTCCAACTTCTCCACATCACTGCAATTCTGATTAATCAGTCTTTGCAGACAAAGCTTCTTTTCAGGAATTCTCATTCACAAATAACTACTTATAGAGGGCACATTTTGTTGTAAATAGTTTATACAATTAGTTATTTAAATATCTACATATATTACTAGGCAATCAGAATTCCCTTTTGTGGGTTATTGGTCTCATTGATGAGGTAAATTGGCAATGAACTCAAAAGGAAGTTCAAGTGCACTAGCTGGAGTTTGAGAAGGGCAACAGGGCATGCAGGCTGAAGGTCTTGGGAGGTGCCATGAGGAAGAAAATGGAGAAGAGGAAGAATGCTATACTTTTTGAGACAGAGTCCAAGAAAGCAGTCAGGCTCAAAATGGAATTTAATATAAAAAATTGCATGGATGAGTTTTTCAGAGAGTGAAAATGCAGTGAGTGGCATTGTAGCTGAAAGTTTTCCTGGTCCTGTCCAGCTCCAGTGGCCCCACACCCCACAGTCACTCAGACCCAAGTAAACACACAGAAGCTTATATTAATTAAAACTGCTCGGCCATTAGCTCAGGCTTCCTACTGACTAGCTCTTACACTTAAACCCAGCCCACTTCTGTTAATTTATATGTTGCCACATGTTCTGTGGCTTTACCTGTGTGTCATTACATGCTGCTCCCTGGATGGTGGACTGGCGTCTCCTGACTCAGCCTTCCTCTTCCCAGAATTCTCCTTGTCTCCTTATCCCACCTATACTTCCTGCCTGGCTACTGGACAATCAATGTTTTATTTACCAACCAATCAGAGCAACACATTCACAACATACAGAGCAATATCCACAGCATGTCCTTGCAGATATGTGGTAGAAAGGGCAAAAAGAAAAAAAATCAAAAATACTTTGAAGTTGGAAATCCAAAAGGCAGGTAAACAACAGTAAAGATGTGCAAGTAGTTCTATCAAGAGAGGAGAAAATGTGGTGGATTTTTTTGGTTGTTGTTTTAGTTTGGTTTGGTTTTGGTGTGACTTTTGCTTTTTTGTTTATTTACTTATTTATTTACATCCCAACCAAAGTTTCTCCTTCCTCCTCTCTTCCTAATTCCTCCCCCCAACCTCCCTTCTACCCACCACACACTCCTCCTCCACTGTTTCTCTTCAGATACAGGCAGGCATCCAATGAATATCAGTCAGGCATGGTATATCAAGTTTCAATGAGATTAGGCTCCTCTTCTTCTATTAAGGCTGGATGAGGCAATTTGGTAAGGTAGGAGAAATGGGTCCCAAAAGCAGGCAACAAAATCAGAGACAGCACCTACTCTCACTGTTAGGAATCTCACAAGGAGACCATGTTACCCAACTGTAACATATATGCAGAGGGTCTAGATCAGTCCCATGCAGGCTCCCTGGTTGTCAATTCACTCTCTTTGAGCCCCTATGAGCCCAGATTAGGTGGTTCTGTGAGTTTTCTTATGATGTCCTTGACTCCTCTGATTCCTTTGGCTCTTAAACATAGTCTTTCTTCCTCCTTTCCATAGGAGTCTCCAAGCTCACCCTAATGCTTGGCCATGGATCTCTGCATCTGTTTGCCATCAGTTGCTGGGTGAAACCTCTCTGATGACCGTTGGGCTAGGCACCAATCCCAGAGCATGAGCTGTCACTTATGATTTTGATCTTAGCCATTCTGATAGGTGTAAAATGGCATCTCAGTGTCATTTTGATTTGCATTTCCCTGGTGGCTAAGGATGTTGAACATTACTTTAAGTGATTCTTGGACAGTTAAGATTCCTCTGTTGGGAATTCTCTATTTCGATCTGTACCCCATTTTTTAATTGAATGATTTGGGTTTTTGATGTCTAGTTTCTTAAGTTCTTTACATACTTTCGATATTAGCCTTCTTTCAAATGTGGTTTTGATGAAGATCTTTTTCCATTCTGTGGGCTACCATTTTGTCCTTTTGACAATGTTATTTGCATTACAGAAGCTTTTCAATTTCATGAGGTCCCATTTGTTAATTGTTGTTCTTAGTCCCTACATGATTAGTGTTCTGTTTAGGAAGTTGTCTCCTGTGCCAATGCTTTCAAGGCTACTTCCCACTTTGTCTCATATCAGGTTCAATGTACCTGGATTTATGTTGGGGTCTTTGATCCACTTGGACTTGAGTTTTCTGCAGGGTGATATATATGGATCTATTTGCAATCTTCTACATGCTGATATCCAGTTAGATCAGCACCATTTGTTGAAGATACTTTGTTTTTCATTGTATAATTTTGGCTTTTTTTGTCAAAAATCAAGTGTCCATGGGCGTATGGATTTACTTCTGGGTCTTCAAATCTATTTCATTGATCAACTTGTATGTTTTTATGTCAATATCATATGGTTTTTGTTACTGCTGCTCTGTAATACAGCATGAAATCAGAGGTGGAGATGCCTCCAGAAAATTCTTTTATTGTACAGGATTGTTTTAGCTAACCTGGGTTCTTTTGTTTTTCCATATGAAGTTGACTATTGTTCTTCCAAGGTCTGTAAAGAATTGCGATGAAATTTTAATGGGATTATATTAAATCTGTAGATTGCTTTTGGTAAGACTGTCATTTTTACTATGTTAATCCTACCTATCCAAGAGCATGGGAGATCTTTCTATCCTCTGATATCTTCCTCAATTTCTTTCTTCAAAGACTTGAAGTTCTTATAATACAGGTCTTTCACTTGCCTGGTTGGAGTTATACTGAGATATTTGATATTATCTGTGGCCATTGTGAAGGGTGTTGTTTCCCTGATTTTATTCTCAGCCAGTTTGTTGTTTGCATATAGGAAGGCTTCTGATATTTTTGAGTTAATTCTGTACCCAGCCACTTCACTGAAGGTGTTTATCAGCTATAGGAGTTCCTTGGTAGAATTTTTGGGGTCACTTATGTATACTATCACATCATCTGCAAATAGCGATACTTTGACTTCTTCCTTTCCAATTTGTATCCCTTTGATCTCCTTTAGTTGTCTTATTGTTCTAGTTAAAACTTCAAGTACTATATTGAATAGACATGAATAGATATGGAGAGAGTGGACAGCCTTGTCTTATCCCTGATTTTAGCGTAATTTTCTCTCCATTTAATTTGACGTTGGCTGTCAGCTTGCTGTATATTGCTTATATTATGTTTATGTATGTTCCTTGTATCCCTGATCTTTCTAAGACTGTTATCATGAAGGGGTGTTGGATTTTGTCAAAGGCTTTTTCAGCATCTAGTGAGATGATTAGTGTTTTGTTTTTCTTTCAGATTATTTATATGGTAGATTACATTGACAGATTTTCATATATTGAACCATCTCTGCATCTCTGGGATAAAGCCCACTTGATCATGGTGGATGATCTTTTTGATATGTTCTTGGAGTGGGTTTGCCAATATTTTATTGAGTATTTCTGCATCTATGTTCATGAGGGAAATTGGTCTGTAATTCTCTTTCTTTGTTGCATCTTTGTGTGGTTTGGGTATCAGGGTAACTGTGGCCTCATAAAAAAGAGTTTGTCAGTGTTCCTTCTGTTTCTATTGTGTGGAGAAATTTGAGGAGTATTAGCTCTTCTTTGAAATTCTAGTAGAATTCTGTGCTAAAACCATTTAGCCCTGGCATTTTTTGTTATTGTTGTTGTTGGGAGACTTTTAATGACTGTATCTATTTCCTTGGGGGTTATGGGCCTATTTAAATTGTTTATCTGATTTTGATTTAACTTTCATAAGTGGTATCTATCAAGAAAATTGTCCATTTCTGTTGCTTAATTCTAATGGCTCCCTCAGGGGAGGGGGTGAGAAGGCACAGTGACAATAGTATAGACACCAGGAGTCAGTTGAAGGTAAATAACAAGCTCATTTATTCAACAATGGGGAAAGACTTATATACCCTCCTCCCAGCACCTAAGCTATGTCTCAATCTGGCGGCATTGTGTGGTCATCCCTCATTGGTTGGGCACAATCAAGAATTCTGACAGCACCTGTTGCTAGGCCCTCAGGCAGACTTCAGGTTGGCTCATAAAGAAGTATGTTATGTACATGGCTTAGCAACTGGTTTGAGCCAATTTCCTTAGCCCTATGGGCCGGTCCTACTTCACATTTCTTTTAGATTTTCCAATTTTGTGGAGTACAGGTTTTTGAAGTTTGATTGGTTGAGTTTCCTCAGTACCTGTTGTTATGTTCCCCTCTTAGTTTCTGATTTTGTTGATTTGGATATTCTCTCTCTGACTTTTAGTTAATTAGTTAATTTGGATAAGGGTTTATCTATCTTGTTGATTTTCTCAAAGAATCAACTATTTGTTTCATTGATTCTTTGTATTGTTTCTTTGTTTCTGTTTTATTGGTTGCAGCCCTCAGTTTGATTATTTCCTGTTGTCTACTCCCCTTATGTGAATTTGCTTCAGGTGTGCTCTTAAGTTGCTAGTATGAGATCACTCTAATTTTTTTATGCAGCCACTTAGTGCTATGAACTTTCCTCCTAGCACTGCTTTCATTGGGTGCCATAAGTTTGTGAATGTTATGCATTCATTTTCGTTGAATTCTAGGAAGTCTTTAATTTCTTTATTTCTTCCTTGACCCAGTGGTAATTTAGTAGAGAGTTGTTTGTTTTCCATGAGTTTATAGGCTTTTTGTTATTTCTGTTGTTGAAATCTCTGTTCTTGTTAAAATCCAACTTTAATCCATGGTGGTCTGATAGGATACAGGGTGTTATTTCGATTTTCTTGTATCTGTTGAGACTTGCTTTGTGACTGGCTACATGGTCAGTTTTGGAGAAAGTTTCAATAGGTGCTGAGAAGGTATATCATTTGTGTTTGGGTGAAATGTTCTGCAGATATGTTAGATCCATTTGAGTCATAACATCTATTAGTTCCATTATTTCTCTATTTAGTTTCTGTCTGGACAACCTGTCCATTTGGTGAGAGTGGGATATTGAAGTCTCCCACTATTAATGTGTGGGGTTCGATATATGATTTAATCTTTAGTAATGTTTCTTTTACAAATATAGGTGCCTGTGTATTTGGAGCCTAGATCTTTAGAATTGAGACATCCTCTTGGTGGATTTTTCCTTAACAAGTGTAAAATGTCATTCTCTATCTCTTTTGATTAATTTTGGCTTGAAGTCTATTTTGTTACATATTAGCATAGCTACACCAGCTTGCTTGTTAGGTCCATTTGATTGGAAAATATTTTTCCAACCCTTTACTCTGTGTAGCAGGAATCTTAAAAGTTCTTATTAATAAAATCAAACCCTGGGCCAGTTATTGGGGTGAAATGCTGGATGGTCAGAGAGATAGAACAAGCCACATCCAACTTCACCTTGCAATTCCTCAGCTGATCTCATTTCCTCAGACTGGAAGCTTCTATGTACTCATCCCAATGGCTCTCAGCTGAACTGCTGCTAGAAGCCTGAAAGCTTAACCAGCCAAATGGCTAACCATGCCAAATGCTTCTAGTTTCTGGTCCTCACACCTTATATACCTTTCTGCTTTCTACTACCAGTCCCCGGGATTAAAGGCTCACTTTCTGGGATTAAAGGCGTGTTTCATCATGCCTGGCTATTTCCAATGTGGCCTTGAACTCACAGAGATCCAGAGGGATTTCTACCTCTGGAGTGCTAGGATTAAAGGCGTGTGCTACCACTGCCTATCCTCATGTTTAATATTGTGGCTGTCCTGTTCTCTGACCCCAGATAAGTTTATTAGCATACACAATATTTTGGGGAACACAATACCACTACAACTCTGAGACAATATCTATCTTTGATGATGAGGTATTTTCTGCATGAAGCAGAAGGATGTATTCTGTTTTTGTATCCATTCTGTTAGCCTGTGTCTTTTTACTGGTGAATTGAGTCCATTGATATTAGAGATATTAATGACCACTGATTGTTAATTCCTGCTATTATTATTATGTTGGTGGTGGTGGTAGTGGTAGTGGTGGTGGTTGCGGTGGTGGTGGTGGTGGTGGTGGTGGTGGTGGTGGTGTGTGTGTGTAACTCCTTTGGGATTTGCTGGTGTGAGATTATCTATTGCCTGTGTTTTTGTGGGTGTAGTTAACTTCCTTGGGTTGGAATTTCCTTCTACTAGCTTCTGAAGGTGTGGATTTGTGGATAGATATCGTTTAAATTTTCCTTTGTCATAAAATATCTTGTTTTCTCAATCTATGGTGATTTAAAGTTTTGCTGGGTGTATTAGTTTAGACTGGCATCCATTTTCTCTTAGAGTCTTCAAGACATCTGTCCAGGTCCTTCTGGCTTTTAGAGTCTCCATTGAGAAGTCTGGTGTGATTCTAATAGGTCTGCCTTTATATGTTACTTGGCTTTTTACCCTTGCTGCTTTTAATATTCTTTCTTTGTTCTGTTGTGTTTAGTGTTTTGATTATTATGTGACATGGGGACTTTCTTTACTGGTCCAATCTATTTGGTGTTCTGTAAGCTTCTTGTACCTTCATAGGCATGTCCTTCTATTGGTTAGGGAAATTTTCTTCTATGATTTTGTTAAATGTTGAAGTATCATGTTTCTACATTGGAGGAAAGATATAATTGGTATTCTATCATTTTGGATCATGGAATATAGCTTTCCCTCTGTTAGAATTCTGCCCTTACTCCAGTTGCATGACCACACATGGGCAGTTCAGGAGTTAAGCAGAGGGTCTTGCATCTTACGTCATCAGTGTGCGCTGGTGACTACGTGCATGCGGCATGGTCGCGCAATCAGTGCATGCATGGTGTAGCTCCATACCGGGGGGACCCTTAAAAAGCTGGACACAGACCCCACCCTTTCTTTCTGCTCTGCTCTGCTCTCTCTCCCCCGACCATCTTTCTCTTTCCTCCCCAGGCCCGGTCCTTTTATCCCTCCTCCCTTCCTCCTAATAAAGTTCTCTGCTACTAAGCAACTGGGTTCTGTCATGACTGTGACCTTTCCACTGGTAACCAATGCCACCACCAGCACAGCTTATCATTCATTTCACCCTCAATGATCCTGAGCCAAATTCTGATACCTCCACCTTCCTTCATTTCATATAGTGTTTTGGATCTTAAGAAAGAGTACTTATGATGCTTCCCTTTCTTGTGTGTTGCTGGGAAATGGGAGATGGGGTCCAAAGCTGATGATGATGGAGGAGCCTGTCCTTAATAACCTCCCAGCCTGCTAATGATTGTCTCTTGTTTAGTTGCCTAACAATTTGGTATGTCTGTACAGTATAAAATTATCAGATAAAGCCAGTATCTCCTGAACTTCCACTAGAAAAACCTATTGAGTTCTTATAGCATTTTAGAATTTTTCCAGACCAGAGGTTCTATGTTCTTCCACAATTCTTCCCCCAAACCAGTTACAGCTGGTCATATTCATAACTGCAACCAGTCCACTTCTGGTATCAATTTATTTTTTGTTAGTTCCATTTCTCATTGTTATAACAATATATCTGGAAAAAGCAACTTTGAAAAGATCTGGTTTATTTTGTCTTACAAAGACAGGAAGTGTACATGTGCCTGTGTTTTGTCTGATCTCTCTCTGACTTCTTATAATGCTGCCAGTACTCAATGTTAAAAGCTGCACACTAAGGACTTCAACTGTAAACATCCCCAAACCCTACCTCTGCATACCATAAACCCATAACCAGAATCCTACCTTTAAAGGGGATCAAATTTCAACACATAGGACTTAAACCATAGCAATCCTTTAGGACACAATATGGCCTTCGGAGCTCCAGTTTCTACATTTCGTTTTGAACAACTCTGCAAGGACAAAAATTGTACCTGCCAAGTGATTATTGCTGTTTTAAGCCTCTTCCCTGGAAGGTGACATAGGAACTTCCACTGATTTCTCACTTACCACTAATAGTATCGAGGATTGATTGGGCACATGGATGTTCTCAAGAAAAAAAAAGGAAAATAGTTTTTTTAACTTAAAGAATTTATACTTATTATTATTATTATTTTAATTATGTGTGTGTGAGTCTTTGTGGGGTGTGTATACACAAGTGGCCTTGGGGTCCAGAGGAGTTGAATCCCCTGGGTTGAAGTTGCAGGCTTTAGTGAGGCATGTAAAATGTGTGCTGTGAACAAAACTCAGATCCTCCGGAAGAAAAGTAAGTGCTCTTACCCACAGCATCATCTCTCTGGCCCTGAAAATGGATTTTTAACAGACAACTAGTAGTCTCTGCCACAGTTGTCAAGAGCCAGCAACCAATTGTTTACTACAGTGCCTGGTTCTGCTTCCACAGTCCATGATTCTCCCTGGGAGATTTGGCAAGGGAGTTACCATCCCTTGTTTGGGAGAATGCAGGAAGTTGTAAAGAAGGAAAGAGATCAAAATCAATTTATATAGGGGCTTGGTTGCTAAGTTACACAAGAGATGTGTTGAATGCATTTGAGAATGGTAGGGAACATGTCAAATCAGAGAGTACATGCTCTGTTTGAAAGGAGGAGCTACTGCCTGGCTTCAGCTCCAGCCTTCTGGCCAGACCTAATGTTTTCCATGGAATAAATCCAGATATTCTTTTATAATATTCTGCTTTTTAAATATTGAATTAAATTTATCTCTTTTTAATTATATGAAACAAAATACAGTTCCAAGTCTCTAATTTCAAATTTCTTATATAATATAAAGGGCACTGCATTGAAAGATCAGGTTTCTAACCCAAGATTTGCTGTGTGACCATTTGCAAGTATTTTTGCCTCTCTGTACTTCAAATTTACCGTCTTTTACTTTAGGGCATTTAATGAGTTAATGCCTTTGGAGTCTTTAAACTCTAATGTTCTATTTTTTTTGTATAATTGCCAAATCAAATATTACTTTCTTTAAAATTTCCTAGAAACTTATCTCAAATTTTACTTTTCAGGGAGCCAGTCATAGTGACACATGCCTTTAGTCCCAGCACTTGGGAGGCAGAAGCAGATAAATTTCTATGAGTTCCAGAAAAGCCTTTTCTACATGATGAGTTCTAGGCCAGCCATGTCTTTATAGTGAGACCCCGTCTCAAAAATAAAATAAAATTTAAAATTAATTACAAACAAATTTTACTTTTCAGGAAACATTATCTATTTCTTTCTATGTTTGGATTTATTTGGAAAGACAGGTGGGTGGTACCTGCCTATATCTCAGCACTTGGGACATAGAAGCAAGAGGATTGCTATGATTCTGAAGCCAGTCAGGTCTATAAAGTGAGTTCCAAGCCAGTCAGGTCAACATCATGAGACCCTGTCTGAAAAACTAAAAAGAGAAAATTCCATTTAGGAAAGATATCTACTTATGTACTTACCTTTTCTGACGATGCCTTCTTTGGGTACAAATTATTTGCTTTAAGGATTTTAAGGCCACTAAAGGTGCTACTTCAGCTTTGAAAAGAACTCCTTTTGGTGGTACTTGACAAAATTGACCACTTCTCTTTGTTAAAACTCTTTTATTGCCTTTCAGGTAAAAATACTCCATTAGTTGCTCTCCTAATTCACTGATTGTTTCTTCTTTGCTATTGTCTATCTACTTCTCATCTCTCCAACCTCTAAATGTTGGAATACTCTAGAACAGTGGTTGTTAACCTTCCATGTTGTGGTGACCCCCCCCAACCATAAAATTACTTTTGGTACTACTTCATAGCTGCAATTTTGCTCCTGTTATGAATCGTAATGTAAATACCTGTGTTTTCCAATGGTCTTAGGTGACCCCGTGAAAGGCATTGCGGACCACAGGTTGAGAACTGCTGCTCTAGGGCTTGGTCACTGAATCTCTAGTCTCCATTTGTGCTTCCTTCTTGGATCACACCTAATCTAATGGCTTCAAATAACATTTATGTTTTAATGTCTCCACAAATCAGATCTCCAGTCTAACACATGTGTCTTTCAATTTAACATTTTCACTTGGATACCCAGTATGCATCTTGTTCTAATTAGCTTTTCTGCTGCTGTGATAAAATACTGTCCAAAAGCAACTTAGAAAGGAAAAATACTTTGTGTTACATCATTGAGGGAAGTTAGGGCAATAGCTCAAGGCAAGACTCTGGAGGTAAGAACTGAAGCAGAGACCACAGAGAAATGATGCTTACTGCCCTTCTGCTTCTGGCTTTCTCAGCTATTGTCCACATACAACCCAGGATCACTTCCCAAGGACGACATTGCCTGCGATAGGCTGATCTCTCCCACATCAATGAGTAATTAAGGAAATAATCCACTGGCATGTGCCCAGCCCAATCTGATAGAAACAATTCCTCAATCAAGGTTCCCTTTTCCCAGGTATCTTTAGTTTGTGTTAAGTTTACAAAAACTAACAGCACACACCTCAAATTTACTATATCCTAATCTGAACTCTTGATATTAAAGTCCTTATCTGTTTCTCCTACACTGTTACTTACTCCAACTAAAGTGACTTCCAGATACTTCCTTCCATATATTCAGACCAAAATACTAATGACTTTTTCTGTCACTTCCCACATCTGATATCTTAGGAAGTCCTGTTGGTTCTACCTAAAGAATAAATTTAGAATCAGTTGTTTCTCTTCACCTTCTGTCATGGTTAGTTTTTTGTCAACTTGACATAGGCAGAGTCATTTGAGAAGAACGACAATTGAGAAAATGCCTTTACCAGATGGACCTATAGGCAAGCCTGTGGGCATTTTCTTGATTAATGATTCATATGGGAAGGCCCAGCCCACCAGGGTGGTGCCAACACTGGACAGGTGGTCCTGAGTTGCATATGTTGAAGGCAGGTTGAGAAGCCATGAGGAACAAACCAGTAGGCAGTGTTCCTCCAGGGCTTGTGTTTCACTTCATGCCTCCATTTTCCTGGTCTGCTTGAGTTCCTGCCATGATTTCCCTCAGTAATGAACTGTTACCACAAAATGTAAAGTCAAATAAACCCCTTTCTCCCCAGATTGCTTTTGGTCATGGTGTTTTGTCGCAGCAATAGAGACTCTAATTAAGACACCTTTCCTGCTACCCACTCTGATCTAAACTACCATGATCTGTCACTGTGAGTACTACATAATTCTATATCCTTCTTCCTGCTAATTTCCTCTCTTGACTTCCTATTGTCAGTTCTCTACACAACTGCTAATGAGTGTAATAATACTGGTTAAATCCTGTCACATGTCTTTCTTTGGCTCAGAATCTAACAGTTCAGTCAGATCTCACTATGAATACAACCCTAATCCTCATAATGATTTCTAAGACTCTGTTATTATCATGTCTCTCTTAACTCTGACTTCAAACCAGTGCTCACTAGACTCCAGTCACAGTAGCCTTCCTACTTTTCTTCAGAGCCACTAGGCACACTCTAGATCAAAAGATCTGGGTGAGTTCTGTCAAAGTTCTTCACCATCCTGGAGGGTAGTTTCTTTCTCCGTCTCTATCTGTGTCGTATCTGTTTCTGTCTCTGTCTCTCTGTCTCTGTCTCTATCTCTGTCTGTCTCTGTCACTCTGTCTCTGTCTCTGTCTCTGCATGTGTGTGTGTGTGTGTGTGTGTGTGTGTGTGTGTGTGTGTGTAGAGGCAAGAGGTCCATTTGAGATTTTTCTCAATTGCTCATCACCTTAATGTTTGCAATAGGGTTTCTCATTGAACCTGGAACTCACAGATTTGACTAGACTGGCTGGATAGCAAAATCTAAAGATCCTCCTTCCTATCTCTGCCTCCCCAGTGCTGGGATTACAGTTGTATGGCACTGCACCTTTTTATTAGGCGCAGAGAAACCAAACTCAGGTCCTCATCTTGTGCAGCAAGTACTTTTATCAACCAAGTTATTTTCTCAGACCAAAGAGTCCTTTCTTAAATTACAACAACTTCTAATCATTTATATGTGCCAAATATTATGCTAAGGATTTTACATATATCCTCTTGTCTACTCTTCTCATCAACTTTTGTATATAAATACACTTAATATAATTTTTCAGATGAGGAACCTGAGACCCAAGAGGTTTGGGTGTCTATTTTGCTGTTAAAAGAGCATAATTCAAACTGTGTTGACTGAGAAATGTGTTAAAAATATTTTTCAAATCACAACTAACATAACAAATTAAAACTAAGACTTCATGAAATAATAACTATACTATTTGCTTTACAATCTAACATTATCATTTCTGTTAAGAAAATAAAAGTGGTCAGGAAATTCTTAATTGATTTTACCACTCAAATGAGTTCACTTCATCATTGTAAATATTCTATTTAGAAATCATTCCATTGGCTATATATCACATATTTTAAGGCTAATTTAATTTTTTCAGACCTTCAAGATGTCTCTAGGCCCAAAAGATGTCACTTTAATTGTGGGCTGTCATACATTAAGAGAGACATAGAAAGTGATGTAGATATTTCTAGGAAGCTTCAGAATGGTACAAATTGGACCCTATTTTTCTCTTTCTTCCCTTTTTAAAACTCAGCCAGAAGTATTATGTATTAGTCAGGATTCTCTAAAGGAACAGAGCTTATGTAATAAATATATATTAAAAGGAAACCACGCTACTAGATTGTTTCCAATAATGAATTATCATCATTTTATAAGATCCATTTGTCTTCTACACCGGTCAAGTAGGAGAGTTAAAAGAGGATGTGGTGGGAATCACTACTCCTTCATCTTTCAAGTTCTCGACAGTGGTACTCAATCCCATAATGTCTCCAGTGATGAGATACCAGTTTGGGTTGACTATTTCCCCTGGCAGAAGTAGTTCCAATAGCTTCCATTTGCTCTTTCCAACCATAATAGCCCTTACCCAACAGAACAGGGAACCAATATGGGAATTCTGCCAACTTCTAAGTATATCTGTCCCAATTATGCATTCTGGGACTGAAGAATTAACTACAAGATGAGTTCACTGTTAGTTGGACTTTGGCTAAAACTCCATTGATGACCTGATCTCCTTAAGCCCTCATCTTAACTGGAGGGGCACAGTGCTTGTGGTGGGGGGTGGGGGTGGGTCCAAAACCAATGTCAATTCCGAGATAGTGTCTAGTATACTAAAAACCGACATGATTATTTCCTTTTCTGAATGTACAGTTACCCTAGTGAAAGACCATAGGCCCCTTGTTGGAAGGGTGGGAGAAATGTCAATAGCAACAAGGTCCTTCACCAAGGAAACCCAGCCTCTCTTCATTTGAGAGGTTTTATATGTGTAAACTTACTCAAATCTGGAAGTTGTTTGAGGGGATATGATTTTCTGTTGCCAAAATTCAAGATAGCTTTCCATGTATTTGTTCTAGAATTGTTCTGCTTCTATAGATCAAGCAAGAGCTTAGTTCCTTTCTTATCTATTTCACTGCAGGAAACACCACGATGGATTAGCCATTACCAAATGTCTCCATCAGTCAGACCATTATGAACATTTCTTTTCCTATGCTGTCCATTAAAACAAGGGAGGGGCTAGGAGTCAGACAGGGAAAAGAGCCTCCAGGTAGATTAATAGATTTTTCTTTGAACATTTAAGATAGTGGAAAAGAATTTGAAGAAGAACAGGGAGAAGTATATGGGAGGGTTTGGAAGGAGGGAAGGGAAAGAAGAAATATAATTATATTATAAAATAAATTAAAAATAAAAGGATGGTGGATTCTTTGATTATTCTCCTTTTCCAAGACAAAAATTTGGTGGGATCATCCCCCACTGCCCCACACCCCCATCCCCTGTCACAGGATGGAACTGTTCAACAGGACGTTCAAACATCCCAGCAGGGGTGAGGTCTCTTGTGCTGGGAACTAATTAATCAGTTTCTCTGTCTTTGTCTGTATTTTTTAATCCCCCCAATTAGTTCAAACCAACCAATTCTGAGGGAAATGGGGAACTGACTCTATTCCTATATATAAAAATTTTGATTGTCAGCAAACTAAGACACCAGCTTTGGGTCTCCCTCACTTTGGGATGTGTGTCTCTTTGTGTGCTTTTGCTGTGTGTGTGTGTGTGTGTGCCTTTACTTTCAATAAAATTTGAGTGATTGCTGAGATTGTAACAGGGCCCCAGAACTTAATAGACCCCCAAACCTTAGGACAACTGACTCCATGATGGAAGTACCATTCAGACTGTAAATCTCAGCATGTAGACAGCACCACCTGTCAAAACAAAAACAAAGACCTAACCCATCAAAGTCTACAGTTCTGGGAAAGTCTCTAAATGTACTAACCTTGCTTTTGGGCTTCTGTAGTTCTGCTTCTGATTAACTGTCCTTGTTAACTGAAGTATGTCAACCTAGGACATGTTTTTTTGTGGTTAAAAGCTCACCCTAACAAAGGCTCAGTGCTGCTCTGGGTTCTGACTTTCTATTGGCTTAAACCCAGGTCCAAGCCATCTTTTCTGGTGAATACCTCACAACAGAGACCTTGCTTTTCTGCCTTTTTATTCTTTAAATCAGCAAAGAAAAATATTGGTCCTGCAAATCTAGACAACCTTATCATGATGGCCTCATTTGGGGGTCCACTTTGTCATTCCACCAAAGACAGCATTTGCCATGTCAAACTTTGAAGAAATTAGAGAGGGTAGCTGTGAACTCCAGTATCTAGAAATGGGGGATTCCCTGCTAAAGTCAATATGGCTGAACTCCCAGACTGGTAATTTTATTTCCCTTTTCATCTCTAATAAGAACGGTCCCCTAAGACACCTCTCCTTCTAACACTAGTGTCTATGTAATGGAGAGGACAAAATTCTTTCAGACAGTAATACCCTGATGGCAGCCAGTCTTGATGTCTGAGATTGATGACTTCCTGGGTTAATTAATGACAGTTGGTTCAAGAGAGACTTCGTGAATTTTATCCCACACGAGATTGAATTTTATGATTTTATCCTTGTATTCATAATCTTTTCCAGTTAGTCCTTTGGTGTTCTATCTTCCTTCCTCTTCTTTACCTCACCTGTTCAAATCACAATGAAAAGGAAAATTAACAAGGTATTTTTAGGAATGTATGAAAGTTCTTTAAGCAAGTTAAAGCACTTTGTGATGTTGATGGAATTCTACAACCATATTAAAGACTTGTGAACAGAGACTAAATCTCATCCTATTGATATAAGGTCTGGCTCAGATCTTGGTGTAATTTTACATTGTTCAGGGTGAATCTTGACCCCCTGATGCTGGAAGAAGAGAAGCCCATGCTTAAGTCAGATCAAGGGGAAATGTGGGAGAGCTGTGAATGCACGTCGACTACTTCACGGAAGGTCTCACTCAATTCATAAGAAATTGATCAGGAAAAAAGAAGTGAGGAGTTCCTTTTCTTAGAAAATGAAGGGGAGAACATACTGCCCCAAACATTGCTGCACCACCTTCTTAGGGACATATGGGAAGTTACAGACAGTAATCCTTGTTTCCATGCTTTCTTTCTTGTCACCTTCTAGTGTGTGTGTGTGTGTGTGTGTGTGTGTGTGTGTGTAAAGGGGATTTATTAGAATGACTTACAGTCTGTGGTTCAGCTAGTCCAACAACAGCTGTCTACCAACAGAAGTTCAAGAGGTCGGTCTACAAGGCTGGATGTTTCAGCTGGTCTTTAGTATATGCTGGAATCTGGAAGAAGTTGGCTCTAATGCCACTGAAGGAATGAACTTGCCAGTGAGAGCAAGATCAAGCAGACAAAGAGAGAACTTCCTTCTTCCATGTCCTTTATACAGGCTGCCATCAGAAGGTGTGGCCCAGATTAAAGGTGGGTCTTCCCACCTCAAAATATCTGGATTAAAAATGGATCTTCTCATTTCAAATGATTTAATTAAGAAAAAAATATCTCATAGGTGTACTCAGCCACTTGGGTTTTAGTTAATTCCAGATGTAATCAAACTGGCTACCAAAATTAGCCATTACCGGGCACAAGATCAGGGAGACCCTAAGGGAGAGGAATTTGTCTCCTTCTGATTTTAGCTGGGACATTGCGTACCTTCTCTATCCCTCCTCTAGGCCAGTCAAAAAATCTCTAACTTCACGACAGATTGAGAGTCAAGTACTTCCTAATTAGATAATCAGTTGTTCAAACTACTCTTTGAAAGATGCTGGGGTCCAAATCCCCCTCTGCCAGGAATGAAGGGTCACTTACATATCCATCATCCTAAACAATAGGACCCTAAGCCACTATATAGCCTTTGGGAAAGAAAAAAGTATACATTTACAGCATCAGTATGTCCATTCAAGGAAAAGATTAGGAAGCAGTTAGTATATATTCAGAAATGGAGATACCCATCAGAATTATCCAGGCCACATACAAAATTATCAAAGTCGATGAACTTGCTAGAGAGATGCAAATATGAACAGGCAAGAAACAAAATCCTCATTCCTGTGTCCTCCTTACATCTGGACTGCCACTTTAAAAAGCTGTCCATATTTAAGGTATGTCTTACCACTTCAATAATTGCAATCAGGAATTTTCTTCACAGATACCTCCTAGAAGTTTAACTTTTGAATGATTACAGATCCAATCTCATATGCAAAAATCATATCTCTCACCTGTTGTATTACATTTTCCTTCCATATTGAAACATTCCGTTCTGCAGGAAAGCTCCTTAAGTAAGAAGATAAAGAACTCAAGATAGCTTCAGGAAGTCCCTGAAACTGACCAGATTCACTAGGCCCCTCCCTCCTTGAGTTAGAAAACCAAGCTGCAAAGCAGATTTTCAAATGAGCCAAGTTGTAAAGAAGACTCTGAGACCAGAACGCCTATAGGAATAAGAAGCCAGCTGAGCTGCCTGGAAGAGGTTTAGACCAACTGAGTCATTTAGAAAGTACACTCTCCAACCTGTTGAGGTGCCTGTAGGCTATGCAGTGTGCTCCAGTTTCCCAGCTTTTGTGAGCTGTTACCTGTTCTGGGATGGGCTCTGGTGATACAGTTGTTTTTGAGTCTTCTATTCCTGTAAGTAACTCCTCACCCATACTCATGTAAGTAACCCCAATGAAACTCATTGGTTTACCAAGTTGGACTTCAGTGGTATCTGTACTTTGGTCTGTCATGGGCTCCCTATCTGGGGTGAGTAGATGTGTGTGCTGCATCTTCCCAGGAAAAGTCTTGTCACACAACATTACCTCAAAGGGAATAACAGATAGTTTATTTTGGTGCCAAATTTGAGTGACCACAGCCTAGGAACACAGATTTTGGTTATCCTTAATTCCGTATTGCAATGTAGAGGTAGTTTTATAAGATTTTATAGTAATAAAACAAAGAAAATCAAGACACCTTCAAATACACTGGTGGGTACAGCACGATGGGGAAACTCTATAGGCCTCAGATGTTATCTGATGGCATTCTTAGCTTTGGGGTTGGTGGAAGCTAGTAGTCTGCTAAGTTTAACAGATTTCAAAAGTTCATTTTAAATCTATTAGTCACAGGATGTTAGTTCCAACACAGGTGGACAAAGAAAGAATAGCGATTCCAGGGGTAAAAGCTGTCCCAAGATAAAGTAACTAACTTCTAGACCTGCAGTATTCTAACTTCTCCACGACACTGAAGTTCTAACCAATCAATCAATCAATCAATCAATCAATCA
>CABHPH010132193.1:9565-26681 GCA_902168325.1 Peromyscus nudipes | reverse complement strand
CTTGAAATTATTAATAACACAGAGACCCTTATGAACAGTATTCTCAGTAGAATTGGACCATACAGATGAGTTAGTCTTAGTTGTAAGAGCAGTCCCCAGCTACAGATTTCAGAGTGTCTAGGAGAAGCCCAGAGATGTACTAGTCTTTTGCAACCTGGGGGCATATGGGACCAATATGATTTTTAGTGATATGCTAAGTTTAAGGTTAGATCGATCATTGACCTCAAAGAAGGAAGCTATTTCTGAGTGGAGTTTCCACTTTAGATGTCAGCAGAAGAGGAATAACTAGGAATGGCCATTGTTTTTGTTTTTTTTTTTTTTTTTTTTTTTTTTTTTTTTTTTTTTTTTTTTTTTTTTTTTTTTAAAGGAGGCTGAGTTGATCCCAGATATCTCCCCACATCTTTGCTCTAGCTGGCACAAGAGTTACTAGATGGCATGTAATGAAGCTTTTGGGGAAGACACAGTGTGCTTGATCAGCAGCGCTGTCCAGGTGAAAGTTAGCTCTGTTCCTTTATTCTTGCAACAAATATTTATTGACTATTTTGTGGTAGACTCTGTGAAGAGGTGGGGAAGGGCACATTTTAATCTCCATCCCCTGCGCAGCACACGCCCAAAGCAAAGATCTGAATGCAATAGACTTATTCTTTGGTGATGACAATGCCAGGAAGTAACTCCACACAAAGAAATGAAGAAAGCCCCAAGTAGTATATTCTTTATAGAAATTACTGCTATGTGCAGTTAGGGCCCATCCCACTGGGGACTTCAGGTAGACATGTGAAGCACACATTTTCTATCTACTGACTCTAGTCAGTTTGCGGGGAGAGAGCACCTCTGGGCCATTTGAAGCTCATTCTCCTGTGTAAGAAAGAGCACAGGTGCTGGGCCTTTGACCGGACTCCAGACACGTGCACTAGAAAGTCATGAGTGAGTGTGAGGTTAGTGTGGCAAATGGTGAGGCTAGGAAGAGTGGCGGGAGTTGGGGCTGCCAGTTTAAGTTGAAAGAGGAGGCCTTTCTAAGGAGCTGACGCTTAAGCAGATACCTGTGTCTTCTCTCAAGGACTGGAAGCAGGGTGGGGAGTTAGCTCCGTGGAAGTAAGAGAATGCATGGGTCTCAAGTCCCATACATTCATACAAATATATATATATATGTATATATACATATGTGTATATATATATATATACACACACACACACACACACAAATAGACGTAATTAAAAAAATAGATCTAGGCATTCTGCTAGAAAATATAATTCTGAAGCCAAATAGAGTGTAACAGACAAAAGACAGAGATAGTTTGTGATCCTTTGAAGTGTGCGTTCTTAGAAACAATTTGCTGCAGCACTTGATCATCTGCTGTTACTCTTGGCACCCTCTCATTATTGGGACGCATTTTCATCAGTACTCATCTCTGACAGTCAGAACATTCAACCTTTCAAATGGAAAATCTCCTCTTTTTTTAAAGTGTAGAGGTCTGCTCGTCCTTATACAGGAGCCTTTTTCTTAAGTGGCAGCTGTGTGTTGTGCTTGTGGTACCTGTGCATCCGTGGTTAACTTGGTTCTTCTTCATGTGGGTAGACAACTGCACATATAAAGGAATTACTGCCGGCCTCTGAGATGGATGGCTTGGAAAATGTAGCATCATGAAGCCAGGATCTGTGCTCATCCTCAGGACACGCATGTTGGAAGAAGAAAAGTGACCCCTCTGGCCTCCATGTAATCTCTCCCCAGCATGCATTCACATGGTTTAGTAAAAAAAGTAATCAAAATAGAGAAAACAACTGCTTTATTGGTGTAATTATTAAGGCCACTCCACGTAGTTAAAAGGAGATTTATTTAAAGGCGTAACTCACAAATGAAGGGATAGGTAGATGATGGGTTCTGGAAGAGACGCAGCGCAGTCCGGCGGTGTTCTCTGGAGAACTTTCCTCGGTCTACCTCTCGCGTCCAGGTCCAGGAAACAAGAGAGTGCCGCTCATCCCGGTCTCAGGTCTTCAGGCCCTCCCTTCGCCCCGCCTTGTAGGCGTGATAGTTACGGAAGCCTCAATGGGGTTTGGAACTTCCAGACCAAAGCTAGAGTGGCTACCCACTACACTGCTTCATTTGGGATTGAGAAGGAACAGAAGCCTTTCCACATTAGAAGCAAGCATGACTCTTTCTTATTTGATGGCATAGCATCATAAGAGTATTGTTTAACGATAAAATGTCTCCAGTGATAAAGTGACTCACTTTGTCTCATTGATATATAGTTGCTTCAGTTAAAATATTGATATTTTATGAATGTATTTTCCAGCCAAAAAGACTGCTGAATGGTAAATTCAGGAAATCTAGGTATTTTTCTTCTTTCTGTAAAACAGTTTCAAAAAGCTTTAAAATTAACCTGTTTTTAAATTTTCCTAATTTCAGTTCAAACTGAGTCAGTAATTTCAGAAGTCCGTGTCTCTTGTAAGACTCTCTAACCTTTCAGTGATCATAAAGGAATGTGCATTGGGCCGATTGAGTCCAGGGGATTTTTCCGCTGCTTGCTTGTTGGGCAATTGCTTCAGGCATGGTCATTGTACTCACTTACAGCCTTGCTGTGGGAACTCCTCTGTGGTACAACCCCAGGGGAGATTCTGAGCCTTGACTTCACTAAGTGAAGTGTCAACAGGATCCTAGGACCACACAAAAACAATTGATTTTTTTTTCCTGGAAACTCTTTCAGTTTTATTCCACTTGTGATGGTTTCAGTGAAATGTTCCCCATAGTCTTTGGCATTTGAGTACTTGATATCCGGTTGGAGGAACTGTTTGGGGAGGCTTAGGAGCTGTGGCCTAATTGGAGGAAGTGTGTCACTGGCAGAGGGCTTTGAGAGTTTAAAGACCAGTCCAAGTGTGAGCTCTTCTCCTGTCCCTCTGGAACCATAAGTTCCAAACAAACCTTTCTTCCATAAGTTGCCTTGGTCATGGTGTTCTATCACAGCAGCAGGAAAGTAACTAATACACTAGTTTTAGGTTAAAAAAAATGAGGTGGCACATGCCTTTAATCTCAGCAGTCGGGAGGCAGAGCTAGGTGGATCTCTGAGGCCAGCCTGGGCTACAGAGTGAGTTACAGGACAGGCACCAAAACTACACAGAGAAACCCTGTCTCGAAAAACAAAACAAAAAAAAAAACAAAAAAAAAATAAAAAATAAAACGCCATTCTTAGCAAACTGGCAGTTAAATGAAAAATTGCTGTTTCCGTCAACTACCTGATTATTTTTAAAGTCACTTGTGTCCTGTGCTCGGATATGAACCTCTGGAGATCACAATCTTTTCAGGCTCCACATTCTAACAATCTTATGGATTATGCTGATATGTCTAGTCTGGGTGTGCCTTTTAAAAGGAGCCAGGTCTTAACTTCATGTGGTCTAAAGGGTGCCCCCAAGCTGGCAAAACATTGTTTCCGGGTGTGTTGATGAAATTGTTTCTGGAGGCAATTAGCATTTGATCAGGTAGGCCTAATCCTGGTTCTCACCTTCACCTTCATATGCACACATCATCCACATTTGAGGGCCAGCAAAGAACAAAAGGGCAGAGGGAGGGTAATCCATGTCTGTGTGAACTGAGACATCAGTCTTTCCCTGCCCTTGGATTCCACTGCTCACCATTGCCCTGCTTCTCAGGTCTCTGAGCTTGGATCAGATCAGATCACTGAGTTGTCTGGTTTACCAGCTTGCAGCAGGCAACCTGGGATTTTTCTTATCCATAACCATGTAAGTCAGCCAGTCTCTGTCTCTCGAATTCTGTCTGTTTCTGTCTCTTTCTGCCCCTCCCCTCCACCCACAGATGTATGCTTTTAATTGGTTCTGTTTTTCTGGAGAACCTCACCTAGTACTGTCTTGGAAAACTTGCTTTCAGATCATCTTGTTGGACTGTGGATATGAAAGTGTCTTGGAGGAGGGATTGACTGCTTTGGGAGACAAGGAGATTAATTTTTTTTAAAGATAAAATTAGCCAAATGTATTTCTAAATGCAGGCAAACATTTCTTAATTCTTTTCTTTTCTATTCCCCTTCATTTCCCCTTTCCTGTCTTGTTCCTTCCCTTACGGTTTTTTTTTTTTTTGAGGCATAGTCTTATTCCAGGGTGGCTCCAACTTGGTAAGTAGATGAAAATGACCTTGATACTCCTGTCTGCCTCGCAAGTGCTGGGATCAAAGTGTTCACCAGCTTTTGTGGCTATAGGGAGGCTATCTTTCAAGGGTCAGGTGAAGTGAGTTTGTGCAGAAAGAAAAAGCTCCTGGCATTTCTACTCAGGTTTGAGGAACTCTAAACTACTTTTCCTCCCAAACTCACAGTTCAGTAAAGTTTACCTCAAAGTTCAGAGGTTCTGGAGAAACTGAATTTTTTTTGTTTTTGTTTTGTTTTGTTTTGTTTTTATCTAGTAGAGGGAACATGAGTTGCTTAAGACTTCAAATAGAAATTGCTGAGCCTTGCTCAGTTGTGTACAAAGCAGAGGTTATAGTTCTAAATAGTAGAGGCTCTTCATGTTCAGAAAGAGATTGTAGAAGAAATTCAAGTAATTAGAGAGGCAAGCAGAGCCCTCTTCTCCTAAGTGACAGACTCTGAGAGGAGCAGAGGCCTGGAATAGCAGTGGTCCCTACAGAGAACTCTTTGTGTAGGCAGAGTCCAAAAGCGATTGAAACAAGTTTGCACTAATGACTTTAGGGACCAGAGTGCCCTCTGAATTGAATAGGAGGGCCAGTATTCCAGGGGTGACCTCTAATTTGCAATTAAAATGACTGTTGACTATGCAAATGCACCTGGGTTGCAAGATTGTGTAATGTGGGTGCTGTTCTGTGACTTTATCTTGGTGTCTGGATAGAGAAAAGGTTTCCTGTGCTCCTTGCAAACACATTATTACATGGCTATTGTTTTCTTGATCGTTTATGTTCCTAGATGAATAAAGTGGGGTTTAGAATCCAGTGTTCGGAATCCAGCATCTGAGGGATCAATCCAAGAATAAAAAGACAATGGCCATTGTTATTCAAACAAAGGTCATGAAAAGTGCTAGTCAGAATACTTCTCTGACCTGTGCATTTTATTGGCACCTTCCAATACTGGTGTCACAAGGTTGGCGATGGCTAGCATAACCTTTAATAGGTAAGATCTTGGTAAGTGGAGGTGTTATTTTAGAAAGACCCATTGAGTTGTAGTTCATGATCTGATTTCAAGATTACAGGTATGGTTCTGATTTGAATTTAAACTTGTATTTCATCAGTTAGATACAGCAACAAAGCTGTTGTAGGGAATATAAGATGTTAAGAAAGGAAGATACTCAAGTAGCAAGAAAAGCATTGAGTTAACATTTACCACAGATAGAAAGTAGTTTATTTGCGGAACTCTTGGCCCATTGAGGTAATTTGACATGACTGGAGCAGAAGTAATCAGAGGACCACTGGGTTTGGGTTACTCCAGGAGCTTGCAGAAATCCTGGATGCTTTTCAGGACTGAGAACTTCATGTCTCTCCAGTTTTCTCCCAGTCACCTTGTAACTGGGACTTGGCTGTGTCTACCCCACAGCTCAATGGCTGTTCCTAGGATATACGATGTCCCATGTTACAGCTGCCACTTGGATGTGGCTGTTTGACATTCAGAATGAGACCAGTTCAAGTTGAGATGTGATTCTAGGTTAAATTACACATCTGGTTTCAAAATTGGAATTAAAAAAAAAGAACTTAAAAACTCATTACTAATTTTCATATGTAGTACTCATTCAGCTAATACTTTAAATATATTGGGCTAATGAAAATTAAAATGGATTATTTTTACTTGTTTTTTCTTTTTCTAATGTGGTAACTAAAATTTTTAAACTTACACATATGGTTCACATTGTTCTTCTGTTGGCCAACACTGGTCTAGAGGAGCCTGGTACCTCTGTAGGACTTTTCTATAGAGAATACATTATCAAAGCTCCCTGTCATAAACAGGAATAAAAACAAAACCTAACACCATCTTAAGAGTGCTTCCTTGTTTGAGATCTGCCTTCCTTCAGTAGGACATTGTGTGAATGAGTTTAAGACTGAGTACTCCTGGTAGATATAATAGGTCTCCACAGGTGTTGGCATAGGCTCCAGTTTTTACATTACTTATATCTTTATTTTTTGAATTTTCATCATATTTTATTACTTACACAGTTCATCCTTTCTCCATTGTAGACAAAAAATATGCAAATGCCACAAATTTTATCTGACTGCATTGAAAACTCACCTGTTTGAAATTAATGTACACAGAGCACAATTACTAATAAGTAGCTTCTAAAAACCTGCTCTAAAAACAGAGGTAACAGTTAAATAAAATAAAACAGGCATTATTATAATTAGTATTTCAATAATTCATATAGTATTGGAAAAACAAAATGAGAGAAAAAAATCAACTTTCACACCTGAATCAAGTCCCTCATATACATACTATAAATCTGGATTTTTTTTTTATCTCTACATCTTGTTTTGGACCTGTTTATCTTCTTGGAGAAAATATGTTTTTCAAACATGTCTTCCCATATTATATAACACATTATTCTTAGATATGTTCCATAGGACAAAAATGGAAAAAAATGTGAACCTCACATTATTCAAGTTTCCTTTGTTATATACAATATTACTTTGTTCTGAGTCAGCACCTGCTGACAATTATATAAAAAGCAAAGCTTTATCTAAGGAGTACCTGTGTGTAAAATACATTGCCTTAGTTCAAAACAAATACAATAAAAGCACACTGAAACAAAAAGAAAATCACAGAGTGCACCTTTGGTCAATATTTATCTTGCTATAATAATAAAAGAAAGAGGGAAGGGTTTACATTAATTAAATGGTTTATAATTACTGGCTTTCAGTGAAGGAGTGGAGTTAACAAAGTAAATTGATTCTTCCTGGTTCTAAGTTGTCAGGGAGTTATTGAAAGGAAACTGTGGTCCTATTTCTGTAGCAGAACTAATGTGAAAGGAGAATGGAAATTAAATAAGATCAAGATGATTTAGCTAGCAGCTTCAGTCTCCTGAACGATTGCATGTAAGATGCAAATAACTGGAGGGCTTTGTGCTAGTAAATAGAGTTCTGATTTTCAAATCGGAATGGATACTGCCGTGTGGCTGAGTAGTCATATTAATGAGATATTTTTGGTTGCTCATTTGTCTTCTGATATCTTAGTTCTACAGATTAGAGTTATTAACACTGGATTCTCATCATGAGCAATAGAGGGACCAGTGTGTTGATAAATTGAAATGGAAGCCCAGGCTATGAATTATTAGAGCAGTAAATCAAAATTTGAGTTAACATTTTATTTTCTTGAAGACCACCTTTAACAATAGTAGAAGGTTATTGTGAACCTCATTCAGCCTTTCATGACTTCTTGGCTGTGAAAGAGCCATCATGTGTTTCATGGGTTTCTGGGATACCTTAGGTATAGTAGGTTTGTTCTCTTAACATAGTGGAGGGTGAGACAGAAAGATGTAGTGGGCCCCTTGATTCATGCTGCTTAAAATTAAAGTCCATTAATGTTGTTAAAATATCCCCAAATAGTCTGAACTTTTTGTTTGCTCCTTTTAGTGCTTTAAGTTTTACTTTATCACACCCCAGAATTATAAACAGGGAAGTATATTGGGCCTGTTTGGGGAAAAGCAGGATGTGAAAATGTATGTCTTTACCTTTCTCCTGTGCTCATAGCCCATTTGTAGTGGAGGGTTTTATTCATTCATTCACCAAGCACTTCTGTAGTACTGTAAGGGGGGGTGGGGTGGGAACACTGTGTAAGGTAGATTTGAGAATAAGCCTAAAGGACATTATCTGAGATATTTGATTCCAAATAGATATGTTTAGTGTCACATCTCTAGTGCCGCCCCAAGAACCACGTTAGCAGGGCACTAGCTATTTCTGTCACTCTTGGACCTCAGATTGCAGGAACCCAGAGGTCTAAAGAGAAGTTACCCCTCTTGTGCAGTAGTGGTACAGATGTTATGGAAGTAACCAACCAACCACTTTTTGATTGTATTTAAGGCTACTCTATGAAATGGAATTTCATGCCTCATACTGTTAATGAGTTAATGAGTCCAAGAACCTGAGACTGGATACGTCGTGGGCTCTAGAGGAAAAACTACTATCATTCTGCAAAATGAACATAGCTATAAAATGACTCCTAATGACATATTTCTATACTCATAAATCGTTCACCTCTCAACAGAAAAACTTTTTGCAGTAGATGGTAATGAACATAGAGATCTACACCTGGACAATATGCAGACAGTTAGGGATTTTAGAGCACTAAGCCCTAAATGGGATGTCTGTATCATACTTTGTTTCATATGTGGAAGACGAGGTGGAAAGATTTTAAGAGCCAGAGGTGGTGGATGTCTCCAAGGAGACAGTGTTTTCCAGACACAGCAAGACTGATACATATATAAACTCATAGGAGACTGTGACAGCATGCACAAGTCCTATAGAAGTTCAAGCCAGACAAAATCCCAGCACAGAGCAGGGAAAGTTGACACAAAGTCCCACCTGCTAGCCATGAAGCTATTTGCAATTAACAGCTGCTGGGATAATGAAAATCAGTTTTCTTCAATGGAATCACACTGAGTATATCAACCACACTCCAGGGCAGGCCTCATACTCAGGAGTAGTTGGCCAGCACAAACGAGACTCTTTGGTCAGGGTGTCTCTCTCTCTCTCTCTCTCTCTCTCTCTCTCTCTCTCTCTCTCTCTCTCTCTCCCTCTCTCTCCCTCTCTCTCCCTCTTTCTCCCTCTCCCTCTCTCCCCCTCTTTCCCCCCTCTTCCCCTCTCTCTCCTCCTGTGTGTGTGTGTGTGTGTTTCTGAGACAGGGTTTCTCTGTATAGCTCTGGCTGTCCTGAAACTCTCCCCGTAGACCAGGCTGGCCTCAAACTCAGAGATTTGCCTGCCTTATAGATTCTTTCTTACAGCAGTAGGCTCAAACTCAGGACCTTGTGCATGCTAAGCTAGTGCTCTACCACTGAGCTATAACTCAGCCCCTTTGTTTTTTTTTTTTTAAGAGGGAAAAAGAATATTAAGTTGGTTGATTGGGTGGGAGAGTGGGGAATCAGTGAAGAACTGAAAGAGAAGAAATTATATTGTCAAATATACTGTATGGAAAATTTAAAACAATAAAGAGAAGTTATTCAATGTCATTGATAATTATGGTTTCTCTGGCCCTTCAAAACAATATGCATTTCTTTACAAGCATTATTTACTTAACTACCTTGAAACACTAGGTTAACTTCATAAAAATGTTTTTCTTAACTGTTAATATTTTTATCTTTTAAATTATTTGTGTCTCTATGTGTGGATATGTGCTCACGAGTGCATAGGCCCACAGATGCAAAAGATGTTAGATCTGGAGTTATAGTCAATTGTGTGCTGCCTCATATGGGTGCTGGAACTGACCTTGCATCCTTAATCACTGAGCCATCTCTCCAGTCCCACAAAGAATGGTTTTAATCTTGACAGCATCCTTCACTTTCTGAGAGAAAAGAATAAAAATCTGTATTCGGAAGTGTTGCTCTTCTACATTTTTGTTACTTCAAATAATTTATACAAGTGTATGAAACTTTTGAAATTATATTTTACTTACTTTGTGTCTTATCTCTTCATGCAAGGTGGGTCATGTTCTTGACTGCATTAATTTTTTTCTATTTACATTTCAATCAAGCTGTTTATCCATTGTTAATGCATTCATCTGGATAATTCCATCATGTTCAGCCAACACCAGTCCATAGGGAGTATTATTACACCAAAGTCATTAAGGGCAGAGGAGAGAAAAGGACATTCTGATTTTGATCTTTATTCATAATCAGAACCTCTTCCTCTTTGATATATAGCAAATGTTCCAAGAGTTAGTTACTGAAAGTGTTGTCTGGCTTCTTACTTTCTATCTGTATTCTTCGAAGATCAGATGCCCTCATTGAGCCAGCCTCTGAATCCCAACTTCTTAGAGATCCACATTAAACTACTTACTGCTTTTCAGACTGAGTGGATGTTGCTTCTTCAACTTTTTTGCTGCAACTTTTCAACTTTGAAGTAGTTTGTGTTCCTTACATTCCAATTTCAGTCCAGTAACCAGTCCTGATGTCTCTATTCAGACTGTGTACTGAACCTACAACTTTTCAGCTTATAGGCCATGACCACCACTGGCCAAGCTACTCTGTTGAGTTGTTTGGCCTATCATAGTAACTGACTGCTATGCTGCCATCATTCTCAAGCTAAGTCCTTTAAACTGTAGGTTAAATCACGTGATGTACTGTTGAAAGCATGTATGACTTTTTGTCTAGCTGATAGAGATAGTGACCACATGTCCATGATGTGACTTTAACCTTTCTGTTTTTATGTCTTCCTTTGTTGATCTGTTCAGTATTGCAAAACATACCGTGCCCTCAAGACCCATGCACCTGCTGAACTATGGTCTGGAGCCCTCTTCCATAGCTCCATGAAATGCATTCCTGTCCTTTGAGGGTTTTGCTGAGATGTTACTTTGTTACACTATTCCGGGGGCCACTACTTAGAGTAATAGCCACTAACTATTCTTTTAGCTTGTAGGAACACAATGAATATTTGTTGGGTGAATTAAATAGCTGTTTTTCATGGAAAGGCATTTAATTTCCTGTTCCATCCATAGAGTAGATAAGGACTGTATAAATTAATCTTAGTGGCAGAAAATGAGAGACTATCTCTACAACGCGGTAGTGAGTCAGGCATAGTTAAAAACTCCTAAGTCATACATTTGGTGTTCTTAATTTAAAGTATAAACTGTGTCAGCACAAGAGTCAAGAACTTGTTGAAAATGGGAAATGTTCACGGAATAGCTTCAGTTGTAATCAAATCATTAGTTTTTGTAAATATACTGTGGCTGGCTGGAATAATTTTGTACCTCAGTTTTATAAAATACCAGATAATCCTTTGTGTTAAGTTTAAATTATTGGTGTACTTAGAAAACTGCCTGAGATTATGAAATGTGTGTATTATACAGTTATATAATTATTGGTTTACTATGCTAATGAGTTTGACTGTATTGGAATTATTTCATACCATTTAATATAAGATTTTTGTGATATTTAATTGTAGGTATATGGATATTATTTGTAGACATGAATGAGTGCATATATGGAAAGTTGTAGAAAGAATTTTTCTCCTAGTACCAGGTCATCTTCCTATTTCAACTGTGTGGATTTACTCAGGTCTTTGCTTAATCTCCAAGACAGAGAGACTATGATAGTGATTTAAAAATGTAGCACTATGAAATAGAATAGATCTCAATGATTCACACTTTTTACACCACATCAAGAGATCATATATCTATTTTTGTGTGTATATATATTATACACACACATATTCGTGTGTGTGTGTGTGTGTGTGTGTGTGCATTTACCAGTGGAAGTCAGAGGCAGACACTGAGTGTCATCTTCTATCCCTCTCTACCTTTTTTTGAGACAGCATCTCTCACTGTACATATGTTACCAGCAATTTTTTGGAGCCTCATCTGGAGTGCTACATGTTACTAGGGAAACTGAGGTTCTCATTCAGTGTTTTAATTCCTAAGAATGGGCTTAGAAGGAAGCTTGAGAACAATTTTATTAGAGTTTAAAAGAAAAGTAACACAGTAGGCAAGATGTAAATCTTGGCAGCTACCCAGAGTTGCTCAGCTTTGTAGCAACTGCACAGAGGTGAATTTTCTGTAAAGGAAAAAATTATGTTCTTTCATTAAAAGGGTAATTATTCCTCCCATCTCTTTAGCATGGTGGCAAATGAATTTGCCTTTATGAATCGTGGTCCCTTGGCCAGGTAGGTGACTGGCCAGCCCAACTGGAATGATAGGTCTCTATCCAGATGCAGATTTATCCTTTTGGCTAGGAGGAAATAGCTTTCTCTTGGTGGGCCTTCAGGTCTATACAGTACTTGGAGCTCATTGTTGTATCTGAGAGTCTAGCCTGCAAGCCTCTGGGATCCACTTTTTTCTGTCTCTTAGGAATGAGGTTATAGACACATGCCACCACAGCTGACTTTAACATGGTTGCTTAAGATATGAACTCAGGGCCTCATGATGGTGCAGTAAGAATTGTACCTATATAGACATCTCCCAGCCATCACATATAACATGATTAAAATATGAAGGAACTGTACATCCTACACAGTAGTACTCAGTGGGTGAGGATGCAGAACACATTATTGGGAATTCAAAATAATAGAGCTACTTTGGAAAATACTTCGGTGGTTTCTCATGGTTAAACACATAGGCATCTTATCAAGAAGAGGCACTTATGGCTATTTATTTAAATGCAATGGAAATGTCTGTTTAAGCCCAAACCTTTCACTTATATTTACATTAGTTCTTTTATGAGCATCAGAAAGTAAAAGCATCCTAGATATCTTTGGATGAAGAAATGAAAAAACAAACTGTGCTGTATCCAATACAATGAGTTAACTACTTAGCAGAGGAAACAAATCAGCTATTGATAAATACATTATCTTAGATAAGTTACACAATGCATTATGTTAGGTTAAAGATCCTTGAATTAGTCTAAGAGGATTTACATCTAGGAAGAGAAAGGAGTTGAATGATTGGTATGGGAATTAGGGTGGTGAACGTGACATAAAGGAGCAATACGAAGTTGTTTGAGCAGCAGAGGAATTGTTTTATGACTTAATTGGTATGATATGAGTATGAGTTTTTTGGCAAAAACTACAGAACTATACCAGAAAGAATGAATTTTATCATATGAATGCACAATAATAATTATTCTCTTGAATTTATTTATCATTAAAACTATTCTGCATTAGAATCTAGGCTTTGGTGAGCCCTGAATGTTCCTAGTGGGAGAAAACATCTAAGTACTTCTCCATTTCATTTGGTTTCACTTGCCGTGGTTCTATAGTGACTTAGTCCTGCTTCAGGTATTGCTTGTCTCAGGCTGCTTGACTGATTTTGGAAGCAGCAACAAGGGAACTCTTCCCATGCTGTCCTAGAAGCTGTTGCATATCACCGAAGCCCCATTCTAGCTGACCAGCGTGTATCAGCAGAAATGATGCTGGTAAAGACTGGGGCCTTTTATGTGTTTGAACCATACCTAAAGCAGCTGCTTAAGTTCCTACCAAGACCCACATAGTGGATAGGGAACAAAATAAGAGCTGGCTGCTATCTATCTATGCATTTCGGCCCTTCTTTGGGTATCTGTTTTGGTGGTCTGGTACTAGTAGCTGTCTGTGTTCTTGGCTTTGAGATCTTTACAGTAGTCAAGTGCATCAGTAAAAAACAAATTATCATTGGAACCCAGTGGGTCAGCTCATGATATATACTCTCTCATGGTACAGATGGTTGACCAACTGTGTGTGGCACAAAAGCAAAGCAAAACAAAATAAATCATATAAATACCAATTTAAATTTAAATAGCAAGAGAACTTCAGACTTTGGAAGGTGCTGACAGGCTGTGCCATACTCAGTATTTTTCTCAGGATGGAAGACAGCATTTATGCTTGTGAAGAATATGTTCATAGAGAATCTTGAGGCCATGGCTTTGTGGTTTTCTATGTTTCGAGATTATTTTGGATCATATGCCTCATGTATTTTATGTGCTTCCACTCTGCACCTGTCTGAAGAATCTGTAAACTTAGATTGAGCATGACACCCGTTTCCTAGCAGCATATTAGAAGGGAATCACAACAGACTGAAGCGAAACAGTTGTTGTTTTTGTTTTTGTTTTTTCTCTCTTTGGTATTTTTCTGGAGCGATAGCTCTTGAGTTTCCCATGTTACTATTCTTAGTTTAATTTGCACCGATCGTTTTCTGCATCCTCGTAGTGATTTGACAGCAGAAATAAAGGAGTAGGGGAGGACCGTAATTGAATGCCCACTCCAGCAACAGGCATGCGATAGTCCCGTCTTGTGTACTATTCCATTTCAGTTTACAACAATGAGTTTGGTAGATAATTTTGCTGCCTTGCAAACAAGGAAACTAGGTCCAGGAGAGGTTAATTGACTTATATCCTCAAAGATAGTTCACTCTCACTCCCAAACCCATTCTTTTTCTACTCCCCAAGGCTCTGGTTTGGAATAATGTTTTCACATTTCATTCTCACTTGCAAGGGGGATGGTGAGTACTCTGGTCTTTTGAGATTGAGCCCTGGAGCTTCTGCTCAGACCTGGTTGCTTCCTGTTTTACTTTTCAGCTCCCAGGAGATTTGGCCTAATTCTATATATTTTTCTGAGCTTCTATCATATACTCGATCACTGGTTTTCTTTTCCCCAGTGACTGCGTCACTTCCAAGGCTGACGCAGCAAGCTCACAGGCTCTTTTGTGTTAGTAATGCCTATCTCCAGTCACCATAGGGAAATGGGAGAGCATGGGGAAAGACCTGACAGAGTCACAGAGGCTCAGCAAGTTAGGAATCGTCGTCCTTGAGCCCAGCTAACATACCGTCATAATGCCTGCAACTCCACTTGTGTGCTGTTTCTAAAGAGGCTAGAAATCAGTTCCCTTAAACAGAACTAAAGAGAAACAAAAACATTGAAACTGCAATCCAGTGTAGATTAAGGTTGATACTACCAGTGTTATTCTCTGTAGGCATCATCACATTTTCTGGTGGCTATCCATGATTTAAGGTTTTCATTATGAAGCATTTCTGCAAGAGGCTTCCAGCAAGAAAGATGTGTCAACAGTACTGATGATGTGCCATACTGAAGGGCTTTGAGGAGTGGGTGCCCTGCTGCTTAGTACATGACCAACTCACATGTGACCATTGACCATTTCAAATGTGGGTAATTTGAATTAATAGATGCCATATAAAGTCCACACTAGATCTCAAAGTCTTGGAGTCTAACAAAAACAACAATAAACTGTCTTCATTTTTATATCAGTTACATGTGCATTGATTATATGAAAATATTTGGCAGCTAGTGGCTTAAATATATTCTAGAAATTAAACTCATTTTATTTAACCTTTGTAGTTTTGCATTGCTGGAGGTTAAACCTCAGGCTTTGAGCATGCCTTAAGCAAGCAAAGCAAGTGCTTCCTTGTCTTTTCTAGTTTCCTCCATTGATAATAGCTTTAAAAATCACAGAACAGAAGCACAATTGTGAAACTCATATAATTGACTGAGCTCATCAGACCTCACAGTTTTACATGTGTGTTCAGTATAGCTTAATCACCCATGCAGATCCATGGGCTACCACCACAGACAAAACCCTGAGGACTTCCATTGTGTAGGTCTCTGGTGCTGCTATTTCCTAGGATCCATGGCCAGCTCCCTCTCTCTTCTCTTTCTCAAGAAGAATCACTAATTTGCGCTTCATCTGTATAATTTTTGTTATTTCAAGTATGTCGTATACATGGGATTATATAATAATGTATGTTCTTTTGTGGTTAGCGTCTCTTGCAACACTCCCTAACCTTCATTTTAGCTGTTGTTAATCAACAGCCCTTTGTTTTAACACTGAATAGAATTCTATCTTCTTTGTATATTTGTAGTGGGATGTTAGAAAGCTTAACATTGTGTATGTAACTTGCATTTGTGGTTTTCCTTGTGTCGGTGGTTGGACAGCATTGGTTTCAGAGCTTGGTGATTGGAAGTCATCCAAAATGCATATTTCTACTGCATTTTCCAGGGATGCTCTGGCATTCCAATGTTAAGTGGTATGTTTTTGTTTTGCTAATTGTTAAGCAGGTTATTTGGAGATGAGTGGGGCCTTGCCAACCATTTTAAGAGAATAAAATCATACCATTGTCCTTCCCAATCCCTTTCTCTAGCCTGTAGCATGAGCACTTGTGTGTGTGTGTGTGTGTGTGTGTGTGTGTGTGTGTGTGTGTGCATGTTTCAGTAAAAAAAGCTAGGTTTTTGTCCACAAAAGAAACTTCATAAGGTTAGACAGCAGGAAGAGATATTTCATATAGTCTGCCAGTGGTATTCAGCAGAATAGTTTGAGACTAATTAAGTGGCTCATATATATCATAGATTTTTACCACCCCTTGGGAACTTAAACTTTCTTTTTTTTTCAACTCAAGCTTCAAAAAGAGATCAGCTCAGTGAGCTTATGGTAGAGGCAAGAAGCAGGACACAGGGACGCTTCAGAGCAGATTAGAACTGAGTAACGGATAAAAGATAATACCATTTTCAATTAAAATTGCCTGGGGAAATTAGGTAGGCAGAGAATAATTACCTGGATTGGCAAGCATCCAGGCTTCTGAAACTGAGACCCTGCTGGAATCTGCTTTGTGGTTCACTGAGGATCACGGGAAGCCAGAAATGTTTCATTTATATGTCATCTCAGACAGACATGAATGTTGTACTGCATTGCATGGTATTTTAAGTCAAATTATGTAGCTTGAAACCCCGTAAAAAACAAAACCACAAAAAAAGCAATACCATAATACATCAGATGAAAGCAAGATTTCTCTGACAAAATAAATTTGTGTTTCTGTGATTTCTGCTGATAGCCAATAAGACACAGGAACTGAGGTTGAATAGTAGAAAGTGGTGATGGCCAACTAAAGGATAGTTCTAGCTCTCACTACTGTGTGCAGAGGGCCTCCGGATGCTAATGGTCCTTGATTACAGTCACTGAGTCAATACCACCTGACACACAGACTTGCCTAGCCTAGTGGGGGAAGTGAGTCACCCAGAGCACATCCACCTTGAATGCAAATGTTCTGATTACTGCTGTGCTCCTCACAGCTCCTGCAGTGACTCAGTACTACCAGCTCTAAGCAGCTGAGCTTGGTGTGTGTGGTGCCCGGGCTCCTGTCGCCATGCTGTTCCCACTGGGGCTGGTTGTGATTGATGGAAAAATAATTGAAGTCACTGAACTGGGGGTCCATGATCTTCTCTGTAATGGTAAAGGAACACAGAGGCTTCTTAACCTTCCCTCTAGGGCTAGCTTTTACCGTGTTCCTATTTATTCACAATTTATCAATTCAGTCTGAGGCATAATGGGTAAGGATTTGTATGCAACAAAATTGGGAGAGATGGCTCAGTGGTTAAAAGCAATTGCTGCACTTCCAGAGGACCCAGGTTCAGTTCCCAGCACCTTCATATCAGCTCACAACTGTCTATAACTCCAGTGACAAGGTAGCCCCAGTCTCTATTCTGGGCTCCTGAATACAT
>CABHPH010132192.1:0-30149 GCA_902168325.1 Peromyscus nudipes | reverse complement strand
AAGTTTAGCTGACTTCCTCCAAGACCTGAGAGCTGATGTTGAGCATATTGAGCTTCTACACATGGCCTTGAAATTAGTTGCAAACTGGCTTGTTTGTTGGCCAGGAGGTAAATGAATGGGCTCTGGGGTCTGCGCAGGTGTGTGAGTTGAGTGTGAATGGGACGGAAGGGAAGAGAGTGCAGCCTCACACTCCAGAACCACCGAATTCAGACTTTATACTGAGCAGCCTCCCCCTCTATCAACCAATGAGTAAAGATCCCCCACCCCCATCCTGGTTTTGGAAATCTGCCATTCTCCTTCTGGCTGGCACAACTCACAGATTCTAGAGTGGGAAGGAGCGTGTGAAAGGAAAGGACACTGTTCAACGGAGGGCAGCCTGCACATTTTTAATAAACTGCTCAGAGAAAAACAATCCGTACATATATACCTAATTACCTGTATCATTCATTTCTTTTCCCCCAACTAGACTGGAAGGTCTCAAAAATGACTCCTTATTTTCCAGATGAGGAAGCGAGGAGCATGATGCCCTCTGGGCTAGCAAACAGGTAGCTCGTGGTAGGAGGAGGTGTGGGCTTCTGAAGGGGGAAGGCACTGGGCTGCCTCACACACTCTTGTCACCACACAGCCAATGGGGCATTGGCAGAACTAGCAAACTTCTGGTTTGTTTTGAAATGTTCTGAAATGCCCAGGGAACGACGCAAGAGCAGAGCACCTCATATCATACAGCGAATGCAATTGAAAATGACGACGCATTCATCCCCCTTCATTTCTACCTCAGAGACTTCTCTCTGACACTCGCTCCTTCTCCTGTAGTTCCTACCTGGATGTGTCTCTGGAGGAAACGGCAGGAAACACACTTTTGTGAAGACTTTATAGATAGAGCAAAGCGAAACAAAATGTAGCTTGGCATTTCTTTTCCTGTAAACATTAAAAAGAAAGTGCTACATGGGTCAAGGGGATTCCTCAGTCAAGAAAACAAAAGTGAAACAAAAAATGACCTCAGGGTTCCTCATTCTCCACGTGGTAAAAATGGAACCAAAATGGAGGGAGCCAAAGATACCACAGCCTGAAGACATGCCAACCTCCTGTCAGGAGCCAAGTCAACTTTTAGATACGTTTTGCATAGGGGAAGCCTTGCCTGAGTCTGCGAAGGATTTCTTGGGATTCAGACGTATCCAGTGTTAAACATATGGAGCCACTTGGGAGCCCTTCCCTAAGCAGAAGACTTGACTCTGGGACAAGGCTTTAGTGCCAAGGCTAGAGATGAGTCCTTGGAAGCTGGGTTTATCTCCCAGCTTCCCAAATCCCCACACTCGGATCCTTTACACAGATCAAAGGGAGAAAGCTGGGCATGGTGGCTCATGCCTGTAATCTTAACACCCAGCTGAGACAGAAGGATTGTGGGGAGTTTGAGGCCAATTTGGTCTACAGAGTGAGACATGGTGAAGGATCCAAAGTGAACCACCCAAATCAAAACAAAGAAACAGACAAAAAGGATGGACTAACAGCAAGAACCCCACTGTCAATCAACAGGAGGCTGAGGAAATAAATCATGAGGTCCACACAATGGACTACTACACACCAATGAAAACAAACAAGGGACATAACTGTTAAGGACAGATGCTACAGATGTGTCACTACAAGAGGATGCTCACAGAACATGCACTCTAAGATTCCATTTATCTACACCTCATAAACAGCCTAAGCAAATAATCCATAGAGCTAAAACCATGGCTGACATCCTCAGCATCTGACGACTACAGTGAACAAATCATACATGAATGGGACAGTAGCTCCCTGGGGACTCTGAAGCAGTCTTAGGAGGTGGCTAGATTCCTACCTGAAAAATATGGGTTTCCTCTGAGACTTCAACTGAAATGATAGCCTGGTCTATTATCTAACAGGATTTAAACCACACATTCTATGACTGTGTTCATACCCGCAAATGAGAGAAAACTTTCTAATAATAGTTATTCTCAAGTCCAGACAGAGATCTAGCTCCCAAGAGTGAAGAATAGGAATTAACAGCAATAGCATCAACAACACATTCAAACGGGATTAACCCAGTGCTCTGCCTTCAGTCTTCATTGATCACAAAATTAAATCACTGAGCAAGTCTATTTTGCTGCATTTTGTTGACATATCCTGACACAATACAGTTGTAAATAGACCAAAAAGGCTGTGCGGGCTACAGGTCAACTTTATTCTTCTCTGCTAGTACCTGGTAGACAAAAGCTATTGCATCTGAATAAATGGAAGAAGCTTGAAATAGCTTGTAATGATATCCTGGATTTAAACTGTCACAAATCCACACACATCAAAGACAAAACATTTTCAATCACAGTCCTGCAGGCACATGGAGCAGCCACCTTGCTCTCTAGTGCAAATTCACAAAGCTGTACTCCAGTCTGTAGTAGAATATTATTTTATGGTGTGTTACTTTTGTTTATGTTGCATTTGTCTAACTCTGTAAAGCAGTGTTACTGTGCCTGTCTAAAACACCTGATGGTCTAATAAAGATCTGAACAGCCAATAGCAAGGCAGGAGAAAGAACAGGCAGGGCTGGCAGGCAGAGAGAATAAATAGGAGGAGAGATCTGGGAGGAGAGATTGAGGAGCAAGAGAAAGAGGAGGACTCCGGGGGCCGGCCACCCAGCTACACAGCAAACCACAGAGTAAGAAACAAAGGAAGGTATACAGGAATATAAAAGGAAAAGCCCAGAGGCAAAAGATAGATGGGTTAAACTTAAGAAAAGCTGGCAAGAAATAAGCCAAGCTAAGGCCAGGCATTTATAAGTAAGAATAAGCCTCCGTGTGTGATTTATTTGGGAGGTGGGTGGCAGGCCCCCACAAAGACCAAAAACAAACAACACCACCAGTCTGGTGACAGAAGCCTGGTAAGCCAAGACATAGTCCCTTGCACTTACAGTGAGACCACAGTATCAGAAAACATATTTGAGGGCTCCTGTGGGTCTGGGTCTAGATCACGTATGAGCAGCTACACACCTTGAAACACTCGGCCCTATCCTCAGAACCCACAGGGAAAACACAAATGATATCTATGAGCTTTGAGCCCTCTGCTTTCAATCCTGAATGGAGGGGAGAGACCTCCAGACACTTTGGCTTTAGTGGCTCAGCTCTACTTCAGAACCTCTCAAACTGCCCGTGATTTCCTACATGCTTTTTCTTCTAATGGTTCCTGCCAGTCACCACACCACCCAGGGAGGATCAAGAGAAGCATTCTTACCAGCCCCACCTCTAAAATCCACACCGTCTACAACTTCATTTGAGGCCGATGGCTTGACACCAGAGGTGGGAACTTTCTTCACTTTTTTATGCTTGTTTGTAGGTGCATTTTCTTTCTTATTTTTTGAAACATTTTTGAATGCCATATTTCATATCTTTATGTCTAATAAAATGATTTTAAGGACTTAATCCTAAAATTCCAATAATTCCCAGGGATTTGAGGTGGAAAATCTTCTCAGAATGAACTTTTTTTTTTTTAACTTAAAAAAATGTTACCTCTTGAGCAGTACTAGTAAAACAGGTGTGTGACTCCAGACTGTGGAAAGAGGAGAGAGTGTGCTACCCTTTGTTCTTCTGTAGACTGAGGCTCAGGCTATCCCAGCCAACCTGAAGCACAGATCTTTTCTTGGACAAAATGTCAAAATGGAAAACAGATATGGCAAGCGATATTTTCATTTCCCCTCCCATCTCCCTCCTCTCTCTTTCTTATCTTTGTTCTGTAATGAATAAGGCATTTATTAATAGAAATATAAACCTGAGTTTCACTGAGTAGACAAGATTTTTATCACTTAAAAAGCATGAGACATTTATACTACCCCCCCAGTTATTTACATAAACGTCAAGTTTTTCTGAATGCTTGATCCAATATGCATGTCATAAAGACAACAGATAGTGAATTAAACTGGATAACCCAGACCTGAAGGGTAAAACTTCATGCCAGTCCTTTTAGGTGCAGCAGTATAGTTGATTATTGACTGGTATGAAATAAAACTTTATTAACAGCCAGAAGCTTTACAGCCAGCCCTCCCATCATCCCTATAGAAAAGAGGAGAGTTTTTGAATGGTCATGAAGCACCACTTTAATTTTAAACTAAAATATGATGGTTCAGATTTCCTGGCCGAAGAGGCTAGCTGAAGCAGGTGGGTAAGGCTCTTAGCTCTGACCTCTTGGGCTTTTATCTTTACATTGGCTCTGTGTTTCTTATTTAATAAGATGGTTGGTTACATCTACACAGATTACTAAGACTTCAATCCATAATCTAAATGAAAACTCGCCACAAATGAGAAAGATGAATTGCATCAACACTTCACATATCACTTTCTTCAGTCTTCTCCCTGTGATGTTCCTGTGTTTTCTCGGTGGGGACATGAGGATAAGACATGGTCTCAATAAGCTGGTGTTGTCAGCCATTTAACCGTGCCCTGGAAAGCTTGGTGTACTTCCCTCACAACAGCTCCATATTGGAAACCACCCAAACGTCTATCAACCTGTAAATGGACACCCCCCCCCCCAAAAAAAGTCTGTCTATACAAAGGGATCCTACTCCACCATAAAAAGGAATGAGGTGCTGATGCCTGACTGACTCTGTGTGTTGAGCCTTGAAAACGTGCTAAGACAGACACAGAAGACCACGTAGTCTATCATTCCACTAACGGGAAAGGAAACTTTCTGGAAATGAAAACACTGGCAGTTTCTTGGGTCTTAGGGCAGGAATGGGAACAATTGCACACGGGTCCGGGGACGTGGGGTGTGGTAGATGGGTTCTGAAATCCAGGCAGCAGCTGTGCAACTTGGCAACTTTTCTAGGGATCTTTGGATTTTCTAGTTAAAATGGTGTGAAAACTACCCCTCAATGAAGCTGTCTAAGAAAAATCCCGCCTGGTGTTGGGGAGAGAACTCCACTGGTAAATCAGTTGCTGCAAAAACACAAGAACCCGAGTTCGGATCCCCAGCACCTTCATTAAAAGTCAGTTGTGGCGATGCCTGTAACCCCGGGCTAGGAGGTGGAGGCTGGTTGCTGGCTGGTTGGTGGAACTCAGTGGGTGAGGTTCAGGTTCAGTAGTAGATTTTGTCTCAAACACTCAGTGGAGAGCAACTGAGGAAGACACTGGATGCTGACCTCTGGCTTTTACATGCATGTGAACCCACATGCACTTACACGAGCATGCACACAAATACATGGTACACACAAGTGGGGACTGCCATCTTAGGGGGCTGGAGAAACGCCTCAGTAGGTAAAGTTCTTGGTATGTAAACGTGAAGAGCCAAGTTTATTTCTCAGCACTCCCGTAAAAAAGTCAGGCATAGTGGCACATGCCTGTCGGCCCACGGCTGGGGAGGCAGAGGCGGGAGGATCCTCCAGGGCTTGCTGGCCAGCCAATCTGGCCAAGTCAGCATTCTCCAGATTCAATGAGAGAGCCTGTCTCACTTCTAGCTTCCATGTGCACATGCACACATGTATAGACACACAAACATGGACACACCACACACACTGTCACATGCATGTGGGCGAGAGAGGCCCTTTCATCCTGTGATGGAAAACCTGTGAGACTAGCTTATTTCTCTCTTTATTTAGAATCTCTTCTAAATTCTTAGAACTGTCCTCCACTCTGAAATTTTGACTATGGCTGAGATCATACACAACAATTCATTCTCGCTCTAACACTTACTCTCACCATTATGACACCTCTCACTGGAAAACCTGTCTTGATGCAGGGATCTTATATGACCCATGCTAGCCTCAGTCTGGCGATATTCCGTCCTCTGCCTCCCCAGTGCTGGGATTACAGGTGTGCACCACCATGCCTGGTTGCCTGGTAATCTAATGTTTGTGTAAGCATGAGTTCAAGAATTTCAAAGCCACGTCTAGATTTCACAGTGTTCGTGAGTATACGTTAGGCTCTAGGAAACACACAGGTATATAAGTAGAATAATATTCGCGTGATGGAAGACTCCACTGCCTTGTGTCGCCATCTCAGCACTGGTTGTGTTTGTGCCTGACCATTCTTGCTTGTGTTGTAGGATGGTCAGAAGCAACCTCTTCCCTAGCCCGTTTGTGAAGATTATAAGGTCCAAACATCAGCATCTCCCCCACCGTGGGGCAAAATCAGTCCAGCTGAGAACCAGTGATAGGAACGGACAGATCCTGACCACCCACAAGCAATATGTGTAACACAGCTGCATGGGTATAACAGGAGGCAAAAGGAGACACCCACAGAAGAGCCTGCAAAGTTGAATTCTGTTCAAAACTGTCACGCTGATCAGGAGGAAGGCACCAGGGAGCTAGGGAGCTAGGACGTGCCATGCTTCCTCACGTGGGTGCTGGTCATACGCGCATGCTCACTTCACGAAAATTTAGTGAGCAGTATACTTAATGTTCACATATTTTACTCATATATATTATCTTTAAATAAAAAGTCATAAAATGTGGGTCATTGGTGCTACAAAAACAGGGCATTTCAAGGTGACCCAGGAGGGCCTTAACACCTTCCTAACAGGGTGCCAATTCATCCCTTAGTAGACCCACCATGGCTCCCACTGGCCCACCCCAAACTGTGAAACAGAAACCCACTGTATTCCGCCGATGAATGAAAGCTTGTTCCTGCCACACACTTTGTTAGCCAGGTGCCAGAGCCAAGACTGAATCTCCAATTCCAGTTTTCAGTTCAGACTCGCAAAGCACAGTCTTCAAATGGATTTCAGTGTGACACTGAGCTAGACCGGGAACAAACGTGGAGACACACTCCAGTGAGAAAGGACACCATGGTGCCACTTCCCAAACCTGGGAGCCTAACAAAGGCCCCTTGGGGGTGCCACAGCTGATTGTTAGTAGTCAGAAGGGATTGTGCTGACTCATTCCCGTTCTTAATCTCAGTAGACCAAAAGCATGCCCTTACAATAGTGGGCCAGATAGAAAAATGGAATTTGTGACCATAGTGACCTTTGATCCCATCTGGGTTAGAGACGCAAGATCCAGGGCTAGTCATCTAATCAATAACAAATAGATACACACCCCATGCAACTTGGCTGAGAGCCTTAAAGTACCGAGTTACTTTTAGCCTCTAAGCTTTACCTACATTTGCAGATGTCTGTATGTGAATGTACTTATTTACAAATAGGAGATGGACAATGATTCTCACAAGCATATTGTATCTCTGCACATAGTGTGAGTGGGGCTAACTGCCTCTTACTCTGTCTTTTCAGAGTTCAGTTTCAGGCTGAGGTTGGATTTAGGACTTCTCTCCTGAAATGAGTTCACTGTTTATGCAGGCACGTGAATGTTATGTTCAGGCTACCTCTAGGGAGGCTGCAGACAAAGAAAGGACATATGTGTGGGTGGTCATCATGCTTGCTAGGCCACGAGCAAGAAAGTCTAATGTTTCTGATCCAGAAACCTCATGTTTTCTGCTAGCATCCACGAGACTATGACAAGTTAATTGGAAAAGGGGTAAAAATCTCAGCTTCCTGCCTTATCTTTGCCAAACTAATTGCTACCTATAGACTGAGGGAAAGGGGGAATCTGTGCCTTCAGTTATATACTCACTGGTGACCCTGTCAGTTTCCAATGGATAGTCCCCATCCAATGATCTCAGAAATGGCCCCGGTTTGGGATCACAAAACCAAACCAAAAGCCATAAATCTGGGAAAGGGACAGGTAGGCAGTTGGGATTGATAGAGGTGTGAGGAAGACAAATGTTGAGGAAGAGCCTACATTATAGACATGTCAAAGATTGTCAAAGAACAAACCTGATTTTCAAATAAAATCCCGAGACTGTTCAACATTCCTGACTGCATACATAATCTTTTCTTGGTTTCTCCAATTTCCTTATAAATATATTATATATAAAAGTTATTTACATGTATAAGTTTCTTTTGTCTTTTCTTTTTCTTTTTGTTTCTTTGAGGCAGGTTTTCTCTGTGTAGCCCTGGCTGTCTTGGAACTCGCTCAGTAGACCAGGCTGGCTTCGAACTCACAGAGACCCGCCTACCTGTGTCTGCTTCCCTTGTGCTGGGATTAAACGCGTGCACCACCACTATTTGGCATAAGTTTCTTTCCTCTACATATTTTTTATTTTCTTTGAAGAATAAATATATACATACCACTCTCTTTGATGGAAGTAATAATACAATTGGTTTACTCCATATCTCTCTAGAGATGTTATATGGATTTATAAATGTGTTTTCTTTCTTTGTCTAAAATGTTAAATTGACTGTATCATTTACACCTTAGTAAATAAAATGCTTGGCGAGCCAACAGCATTGGTGTGTTATCCCAGTGAATCATTTTTAATAATTTTAAATCAACCCACGCCATGCATATATTATCACAGTGACACAGTATGTAGCACAACCTTCCTATTCACTCAAGTTGACTTGGCTTCCAACATTTTGTCATTATATGATGTCAAAGAGGTCCTTGCACATACATCATCAAACAGTGACAACCAGAGGACAACTTACGTGCAAGATCTTTATCAAAAAATGAGCACTAGAATTTGAGTTGCTAGCTTAAAGACCACATACATAATAATCTAAATTTTGACAGGCTTTGGCCAATCTTTGTGGAGGCTGTACTGATATACTTCTCTGCTTGGGTGTGTCCCATGCTCCCCTCAGACCCTCTCCTGTACGACACACTGGCAAAAGCCTTGACCTTTGCCCATTGAGAAACAAAAAGCAAATCTCTTCCTTTTAGTTTCATTTCTTATAATACACGAGACTGGATACTCTTCATACATTTGGAGCCACTTTTAATATCTTTTCTAAAGCTCTTATTTTCCTTAATTTTAAAAAATGTATACATCATTATTTATTTACTTTTGAGATGAGGTTTTTGCAGTGTGGCCCAGGCTCACCACAAATTTGCAGTGACCTGTCCTTCTTCAGCCTCCTGAGTGGGTGTGAGGTGCCACACTCCATTATTTAGATCTTCCCACACTTTAGTCTGCATAGTTTAGAAAGCATTGGCTTAAAGGGCTTTTGATATTTTTGGAAAATAACCCATGTCTTCTGTGAGCTGCATATTACTTGCCAAGGTACCTATCTTTTGGTTTGGTTTTGAAATTTTAATATTCCAAACTTTTTCATTGCACCCGTCTGTTTTTAAGCGTGTCAGAGCACAGCTTGAAGGAGTCGGTTCTCTCCTCCCAAAATGTGTGTCTCAGGGATAAAACTCAGGTTGTCAGGTTTGGCAGCAAGTGCCCTTACTCTGAGCCATCTCACCGGCTTCTAAAATATTTACATATTAAAAACGTGACGACGTCTGAGTGTCTGTCATCACCACCCTGAGACTATAGGCACATTTTCTCCTTGCAGTATTGTGTTATTTTAGTGCTTGTTTTTTTTTTTCCTCTAGCAAACTTTGTTTTTAAATCAATTCTGAAAGTGCTTATCTTTATTTACAAGGCTAAGCATATCTTTAAAACCAGATAAATTTCTCAGCTCAATGGATGTGTTTTCTAACCTTCGTCTTTCGATTGTTACTGACCTTTGCAAAGCCTTAGAGACTGCATAGCTCAACATCTGATCCACAAGTACAAGCTCAGTACCAACCTCCTGGAGTGAATGTTGCTAACCTATGGAGACAGCAGATAATCCTCCGGGGTAACCTTATTTTTCTTGTAGTTCCTGAAGAGTGAACCTAGGGCTCATGGTAGGTGACAGCCTCTGCCATTGAGCTGTCTCCACAGCTTCCCAGTAAAAACTTAAAAAGAACTTTTACCATACCAAAAAAAATGTGAAATTATACAGCTTACAACAAGAAATATGATCCAGACAAGACAGAGCTTCCCTGGGGAGGCAATTTACTTAGTTTTTTGTGTTGGTTCTACACAGAGCTGTGAAGAGGCTTGGCAGAGAACTGCTTTTCTTTTATACACCAAACCATTTCCCCTCTCATTTCTGGTCCCGAGTATCCTGATATTTATTTTCCGTTCAGAGAGTTATACAGGAAAATGAAAGAGAAAGCACAGACCTTAAATTTAATGTACACATTTGTTTTTCAAACTAGTGTAACTAATTTCACTTCAAAATAACATGAGAGGGAAAAGAAAGTAAAAGAAGACTGTTGCCCACCCTCCAATGCAAACAACCATACAGAGCAGAAAACCCACCGGTAAGAACTGATACAAGGGGCCAGAGAGATGACACAGTGGTTAGAGGTGCTTGCTGTTCTTCCTGAGGACCCGAGTTCAATTCCTGGCTCCAACCTTCTCACAATCTGCAACTCCAGCTCTAAGGTATGGTGCCTCTTCTGGCCTCCAATTCTCTCTTGCACACACACAGACACACACACACACACACACACACACACACACACACAAAGTGAAAATAAATATTTAAAAAATTTTTGTTCTAAGTTTGAATTATCTAATCTGAGTAAGCCTGAATAGCCACACCACATACCTGCCTTTTGGTTTACTCATACACTGAGAGTCAATAACTTTTATGAGGATTACAGTTACATAAGGTAACATTTTAATTTTTAAACCTCATGGGATAATTTAACAACCATGATCAGTTAAAACAATGCCAAGTATCTACTAGTTTGGATGAAAAGGTACAAAGATTATAAATTAATTTTATTTACTGTATCTAATTTTAGATGATAAGTATTAGGCATAAAGGGAGTAATATTTCTGCCCTTGAGGTACTTACATATTTTTTTTCCTTAGGAATGGCAAAATGAAATTAACTCATAGAGGGAAGACAAGCTTGCCTCTGGAAGATTCTTCCAATGTGCTCATTAACATTCAAGTATGCTAGATGTGCAAAGAGAATTCTTCCCAATTTATTCCCATCCTAACGTTTAAGGGTCAATAGTGAGATCTTGCCCGCTACATTATAAATAGTCACAGCTACTCACTTAAGCCACTTTTAATTGTCACAGAAGAATAGAGAAGTTTACAGAGAAGGACTCAAGGACAGCTGATGAGGAAAGAGTGCCTTCGGTCATGGTAAGACAGGATGGGAAGGGCCAGCTTGGGAAAGCGCCAGCCGGGTGTTTAGTTTGACATCTTTTGGGAGGAATGTGGTGACGGCAGAGGCCTGCATCAGCTGGCGAATGGCCTGAGAGATTTGGGGAGGGAAAAGAGGCATTCTGAGGTGGAGAGAAGCCACTGGCTACTGCCTAGCTGAGTCCTGGCCTGTCATGGAGCGTCCCTTTTCTGTGAGGAATCAAGCCAGGCTGGACTGAGGAAATTTTAAAACTTCAGCTTTTAAAGACCGTCACTTTGCTCCAACACAGGCCAGTTCTGTCAGATGCTCTGGGAATGGGATCCAGACTTGGTAGGATAGAGGAAGAGAGGGCATAGCCTCTGCTCCCATCCAGATCTCAGTAAAGTAAGAGACACATCCAGATAACCAGCACAATGAATAGTCACATTCAAGAAAGCACAGAACCCATCAGGGAGATGCACTTTCTAACCTATGTCCACAACACATAACGATGAGCAGACAATTATATTCCCAGATAAACCTTGGCTTCTTTGTACATGAGTAATAAATATACTTGACTGAATACTGGCACAGAATGGCATGAAAGGCATTAGTGCGCTACCTAATGATCTGCACTACCATTCCTACTTCTTATCAATGCTAAATCTAAGAAATGCATGCATGGCATATTTTGAAAATCCAAAACAGAAATACTTTTAATACAAACTATAATTCAGTGTAAGATGATAGGCGTCTACCCGGAAAGTATTGAGGGGATTGTGCTAAAGGGGAGAAAGAGGGTAATACGAAATAATTGCTACCAATAGCACCAAAACTATGACTATGAATGAAGGCAATATAAGTCAACTCCTATAAGGAAATCATGTGAATGAGGCCTTAAAAAGTAAGTAAGAGTCTGGAGAGATGGCTCAGTGGTTAAGAGCACTGACTGTTCTTCCAGAGGACGTAGGTTTGATTTCCAGCACCCACATGTTTCACAACCATCTGTAACGTGAGTTCTAGGGGATCCAGTGCCCTCTTCTGGATTCCACAGGCACTGCAGTCATGTGGTGCACAGACATACATGCGGCAACACATCTATACACATAAAATAAAGTATTTTTTAAAAGTAAATAAAACTCTCCCTCATATGACTTACCATGAAGTTTAGCAAGTAGAGCAAGGGGTTTTAAAATGCAGACCCAGGATGCTGGCCCTTCCCAGGGGGTTCTGTGAACCTCTGAAACCATGGATAAAGCACATGCATGCCCACATGTTTGAATGCACATTTACACAAACATTTCTGTTTTTTGAATCAGGAATTCCTTTGGGAGTTGGGAGTGGTGGTGCGTGTCTGTAATCTAGCACTGGGAGGTGGGGACTGAGGCAGGTCTCATTGATTTGAAGCTAGCCTGGGAGATAAAATAAGACTCTTCCTCTGAAATAAAATTTAAAAAATGAAAAATAAATCTTTGTTAGCCTAGGACCCCTTCTTAGAAAAATAAAAGTGTCTAAGTGCATAAAGCACAAAGGATTGCAACAAACAAAAACTGAATTACAATTATCAAAGTACTTTAAGTTCTAGCCCGGTAATAAACATGCTTATTTATCAGCATTCGATGATGAGATCTAGCTGTCTATAGAGAGAGCCATAGCAACAGTCTTAACTCTGTAGTGATAAAGAGCTCAGATATGCTGTAGTATCTGCAACAGCATATAGTGATGTGATGTACAAACATTTATGGTTCCTATTGGCAACATGGTTATAAATACTATCAGCATTGCTGTAGTTTGTTGTCTCTGCTTACAATGTGCTGAATTTCAATTAAAGGTATAAAATACCCGGTTCCCCTTTTAAATTTGAAACTCTGAACTCTCTGGAGTCTAGTGAGGAACCTCCGACCTATGTCATGAGCCCTCTTGAAAAGCCTCCAGGAGGGTGGGGGACTCAGCCAGGGAGCCATCAGTGCTCACTAACTCCATGTACTGGTCTCTGACCCTGCAGTTGGCTACAGAACCCTGGGCAGGTCCAAATAAAACCCAGAAAGCAAAGGACTCTTGGACATAGGACAAAAATGGAAGGCTCTGCAAAACCCTGTAACTAGAATTCAAAGGCATTTATTATTCATTTTGCACACTTTTAGTGTTCTGCATAATTCCTTAAAAATGCACAGCAAAGTCCATAAATCAGAAAGGAGGAAAAGAAAAGAAAATCAAGCCAGGGATAAAAAACTAAGCGTCACTAAAGTTCACAAACACAAAAAAGTGAAGTAAGCCACAGTTCTGGGCAGCAGTCGGGCATGCATCTAGAAGTCACAGAATTCAGTAAAACATTAACCTCTTAATTAAGACAGACCCCACCCCCATGGATCTTTATAGAAATAGTGCTATGTAAAATGGGCTGGCAAGATGGCTCAGTGGTCAAAGGTGCCCCTCACCAAGCCTATCGACTTGAGTTCGAGTCCCAGGACAGACACAGTGGAAGGACTGAACTACCACAAGTTGTCCTCTGACCCCCCACATATGGCAAAGAACTGCATGCCTCCCCCATAAACAAATGACAATGAAATAAAATAAATGTACTTAAAAAAAGACAACCCCACGGATCTTTACTAAGAGAATATTGAAATTAATGAACCTCAACAATGCTAGTAGGAAACAGGAAAAATCTCACAAAAATTTTGAAGCAGCATATATCTTAAAAAAAAAAATGGCAATATAGCAACCAAGCGCTTCTGCATGGCTGGTAAAGCACAGCTCTGCCCTCAGCTCTCTGAAGGCAGATGCCTCCAGCTGAGCACTAATGGCCTATAGGCCTGCCTCATCATCAGAACTGAACACAGAACCCCCAGCAGCCCACAGCAGGAGGTGGCAAACTTTGCTCGAGGTCTCCAATAGCATATCTCCTGAGCTTTGCAGGAATCACAGATTCGGTGACCAACTGCTTCGAGAGCAGCTGTGGCCATCATAAAATGAGCATCCTGTGTACCGACGAGGTTTATTTATAGACATGGACATTTTAATTTCTTACTTGTTTCATATGCCGTGAATCATGTAGGAAGTCCCTCTTTGATTTTAACTTAAACCTTCTAAAAATAAAGAAACAATGCTTAGGTTACCAAAGGAAACAAGGGACTGGATTTGATCCACATAAAAATACGCACCATTAGGTGAATCGATTCATGTGTTTATAACAGTCTGTAACACTGGGTGTTCTAAAGGAAACAAGGCCATTTCGTGGTTCACTTCACAATGAACTTAAGTACTGGTAAGAAGGGCCCTTCATGAGAAATGCCATTCAGATATCTATCTCCAGCTTCTCTCTGTCTGAGAGGAAGTGTAGGCTTGAAGTTTCCTCCACTATCTCTCAACTGACCATTTGCTTCATCTTTTTATTTTAGTATCCTCATCTATGACAAGTGATCTCGCAGTGAACCCTTTATAGAGAGCTTCTGGGGTAACTAATACACTGCATGAATAAAGCTTTGACAAGCATGATGAAATAAAGAATCATAGATACCCAGAGGAACCCCGCTCTAATACAAGGTGACAGTTACCCTCATGGAAACACAATACACATCTAATTGAGGCTCCTGAAATGTGTGACTCCTTCTGCACAGAGTACTCAATGGGGGTCACAGTGGTCCCCAACACTCGCCCTGCTGCTCTTCTGCTGCAGGCTGTGCTGTGTTACCTCTGTGTATTTTCTTAAGTTTTTTTTTTTCAATTGGTTCTATTAATCAGGCTGTGTATACGTCACGGGCTCCTTGAACTACACAAGATTAAAATTCTTTGCTGAGCCAGGGAAATGCCAATGTAACCCCTAGTACATCCCAGAGCAGGCCCAGAGCTTGTTGGCCTTTGGGACCTTGTAACTCATGAATGCTCAACTGTGAAGTACTTACATAATGAACAAGGCAAGGTCTAGAGTTACATGTAAGTTGCAGCAGTTATTACTAAGTACACTTACTCTTGAGTACATGCATCCACTCCCTAGAACAATAAAGCCTTGTACTATTAAGGTGAAAGTTGGGTTTGAGTCCAAGGACTACTGTTTCTAAACCTAGCCACAGGGCTGTATCCAAGCTAACATTTATTGCCTATTAATGACATTTGCTAGAATCCACATCTTCTAAAGTTTATACAGCTTTCCAAACAGTCCCTCAGGAAAATAATTTTCAATGTGACCCCCATCTTTTAAATTACTTCACTTCATTAACGTGCATCCACAAAGACAAAATTAAAACATGTGTTTAAATAACCAAACAGTCTCCATTCTCACAATTATAATATCTTTTACATTTATCTTATTAACTGGGAGGACTGGGCTTGTTGAAAACAGGGCAAATGAATCAAAGAATGCCAAGTGCTCCACAGATTATGGTGAGGAAGAGTTGGGGCACTTTATGGAAAGGCCCTGTTACTTCTCTTCTCCCACTTAGTGAACTCCATCAGATTTACAGTGTGCCGTTCTGGATCCCCAGGGAGTTTACATTATCAATGAGAATTAATAACACAAGGGATGCTCACAGCACTTTGTTTCAACACTGAGAAAAAAAATGAAAAAATAGAGGTGTGTATGGGGACCCACGTTTCCTCATTCATTTAATGTGGCTATACCGAGATGATGCATCCTTCTGGCAGACTTTCATGTTCCATTGTGAAGTCATGGGCAGTGAAAGTCCATGTTTACACAGTGACCACTATCCCTTTTGTTTAAACAGTACAATTCTTCTCCCACAAAAACTCCAGTTTTACTCCCTGTGATATACCCAGCCACTTCTCTCCTCCACAACAAACATGGACTCCAGGCTCTGACACAATGGACTGCAAGGGGTGGGGACCCAGACCTTCTTAGCACCCAGCCCTGTGATACCGATTCAGCATTGACAAAACACTTAACTTCCCTGTACTATGCTAGAAGCAAGCGATTCCCCCAAATTTCTCTTGCAAACATTACATCAGATGCCTTTTACAACCCCATGACTTCAAGTAACTCTTCACCGTTTCCCAGTGAAATGGAAATAGATCTGGTGGCCCAAACTCTCAAGCCACCAGAACTCTCTCCAGTGAGTCAAATTTTTATTGTAAAAAATCCATTGGTGGTCTAGTTTCTAGTTTCCTTTTATCATCTATAAATTACGCTTGGCTCACATATTGCCAGCTTTCATGGAAACAAACCATTCTGTCCATATTCACTGAATACTAGCAAAGTAGTAAGGCTAAGCCATAAAAGTTACTACCCATGAAGGAAAATGTATTCACTCTGTCACCCTGAGAAAGGAGATGTGTCTGATCGTGGGAACAGAATATATCCACTCATTTATACCATTTACTCTTTAAAAAAAAAAGGGGGCTGAGGAATGCCTCTAATTTGAATTCATTATTATTGTCTTGAGATATTAGTGGTAGAGAGCTGCCAAAAAATTGTTCAAATGAAGTGGTAACATATCATGAGTTATCTGAGCCAACTGGGCTTGCTACTTGGCATTAAGCCTCACTCCCTCTGTGACATCAACAGCTTAATTAGGGAGAAGCCAGCAAGCTTTTAGCTGCTTCTGTGAGTGACTCTTAAAGTCTCACTTCAGCTGAGGAGGCTCCCTCCGGACTGTTGGTCATACACTTGCTGGTGACTTGGTAAGGACTGAAGGAGCTAATGTGTCGGATACCCCAGTATTCACACCAGGTAAGTAAGTACTCAGTAAACACTGGCTAAAAAAAAAAAAAAAAAAAAAAGATCACATCAGAGGAGAATTTTGTATTGTAACAAAACATGTTCTAAAAAGTGAAACTCCAGATAAACATGCAGATTCCATGGTTAGGACTTTACCAGCCAGGTTTTATTTGCATGGCTCATTTAAACCTAGGGATGAATATGAATGTTGTTCTTATTTTTCAGTAACCACTCAAAACACTGTGGTAATAGGGACCCAATGGACTGAGAGCTGTAATTACTGATATAAATGAGTGGGAAAATACTCTTTGGGGATTCAGTGAGCTAAGCAGATGTGCTCAGGGGCCTCGTGACCACTGCCATCAACTTCCTGATGCTTCATGGACTTGGGAAACAACAGCAGAGGATGGATGAATAGATAACACTCCTCTGAGGTTTGAGCGTGTAACTGAACCCAGTTCAGCTTTCACCTAGTATGATCTTATCTGTATTGCCCATGAGGCAATTCTCTCTCCCTCCACCCGGCCCCCTCCTTCCGTCTCTGACAGGGTCCCAAGTACCCCAGGCTGGCCTCAAGCTGAGGATGACCTTGAGCTTTCCATCCTCCTGCCTCCACTCTTGAGAGCCCCGTTTTGCAGCACTGACCGGGGCCTAAAGGAGGGTTTCCAAATGCTTAGCGAGCACTCCAGCAACTGAATTTCACCGCCAGCCCCGACAGCATTTGTTTTTAGATTAAAAAAAAAAAAAGAAAAAAAAAAGCAACTCAGTGGCTTGAGAGGGTTCAAGGAAGAGTGAAAACACTTTTCTAAAGACAAAGTGGCTGGAATATTTTGGAATTGCCAAACTACATCTTTCAAAAACTGCTCTTGGGTCTGTGTTTCTATCTCCAGAAGATTAGAATGAAGTGCTAAGCTTGAGTTGGGACTGTGGTGTGACTCACTGACTGATAAATCAATTAGGAGGTAATCATTATTTATATAAAAAAAAAATTCTTGGGGAATAGAAGTCAAGTTGCAGGGAAAGAGTAGGGCCATTTTCAAAGGACATACGATAGAAAGAAAAGTGCTAGGTATATACTGTGGAGTCAGGATGGCAGTCTAACAGGGGTGTCACCAAGATGGCTCCAGGACCTAACAAAGCTTTCCATTGCTGTTTATCAGCTGTAGCACAAGGCATTAGAGGGGTGGGTTCTTAATTTTCTGCAATTACTATTCCTTGAAAACACACACACACACACACACACACACTTAGAGTAGAGATAGCTTAATTTTTTTTTAAAAGCACAGTCTGAGCAAATTAGTGAGCCTCTGTCTCAAAAGATGAGAAAAGAGAGTTGGTGATAAAGCTCAGCAATGGAATTTTTGTTTCCTTACCCTGCACAAGGCACTGGAATCAACCCTCAATGTCACACATGTTAAAGTTAACTTAGTAGAAGAAAGGGTTAAATATATAAAGAAAGTCAGTTGGAAATTTTATTGCTTTTGGTTCAAGGCCACTCCAAGACTCCTGAGGCAGAAGGCTTATAGGACATAAAGATTGTGGGTGGGTAGGGTACAGGCACCTCATTTAGAAAAAAAGGAAATGCTATGTTTAAAGAAGACTTAAGCCGTTTGAATGGACTAAAATCTATAAATAAGGAATGTAGAGCCTCAGTAGCCAGATTTAACTGTGGCAAGTGGAGTACCTGGCTTAGTCACTCAATACATATTTGCTTAGTCAGCAGACAAATACATAAATGAGGACCTTGACAGGAACTTAAAAAGACAGGATATAGACCTTGGGAGAAGAGGGGGATCCATACACAGAGGACTCTTCAGCAGGGAACTTGAAAGGATTTTCAGGTTTTCAAAAGCTAGATACCATATGAAAATAAAGAAAATCTCTATTTTTCTCTTTTTTTAAAAAATATTGTTTTGATGTGTGTGCGTGTGTGTGTGACATGAGCATAGTTGTCCATGGAGCAGAAGGCACTGGGTGCCATGGAGCTGGAGTTACAGGCTGTTGTGAGGCACCTGACGAGGGTGCTGGGAACTGAAATTGGGTCTTCTGGAATGGCAGCAAGTATTTCTAACAGCTGAGCCACTACATCTCCAGCCCCATCACTAATGTCTTAAGTTGTTAGTTGGAAACTCTGAAGGCATAAATTGTCCATACATTAACACTGATTGATAAACGAGACAGGTGGGGGCATAATTTAAAAAGAATATATTAGATACAGATTAAAGAAAAGTAATTGTAGTGTTATTATGTATTATGCTGTATATAGTTGCTTGGTTGATAAAAAGCTTTTTTAAGGTGACAGGGTCTTACTGTGTAGCCCTGGCTGGGTTGGAACTAACTATGTCGATCAGGCTGGCCTTAAACTTACAGCAGTCCACCTGCCTCTGCCTCTGCCTCCATAGTGCTGGGATTAAAAGTGTGCACCAACATGGCTGACAAAATCAAAATATGAGTAATGAAATATGTAAATCAGATATTAACTAGTTAGTTAAAGCTAGTGTTAATCCCGCATAAAAATAAACATTATCGATGAAGCAGCATTTTATAGAAGACATTTAGATAACTGTTTTAGGAATGTTTTATAGCAGACCACAGGCTATATATTTTTGTTACCAACATTAATATTTGTACTAGACAGATTGAGTTTGTTATGTTTAGACTATAGTTGCACTTTCACAATGCTGATTATTGGAAACCAACTTCAGCAGTAAACTTACAAACACAAGAAGAGTTGCCACAGCCACCAGGACACACTACATACACCAGGCATCATCAGGGGCTAGCTACATATCTTGCACTTTTGCAGGGAAAGAGAAGAAACTTTTGTATTGGGTACCTATTTATCCTAAATTGGGGAAAGTAGTTGATTATGAAGCAGGATTATGAAGGAAGAGCAAATTTGTAACAAAACCCAGGCTTATGACAAACCAGGCAGCCTTCCGGGAAGGTTTTGTTTAATCATTATTAGGAGAGAGGCAAGGGGCGCTTGAGGACCAGGTGCCTCAGGGAGGGAGCGGAGCTGGGCTCCTCTGCTAGGCTAAGCGGAGAGGGAGACCATGGAGCTTCACTGAAGCTGAAGGGTTAGGGCATTGCTGTGTTTCAGATCTCACAGGAAAGAGCCCTAGATGAACCTCAGCAGTCCCTCGTGCTCCTCAAAGTCCCAGCATGGCCACAACGGAGCAGAAACTGCCCCCCCACCCCCCTCCACCCTGCACTCCTGAGCACAGTGTGGAAATGTCAAGGAACTTACCCAGCTCCTCCTGTTTTTCCCCAGAGTCCCAGGGCTGCTCCAGAACCAGACAACGATGTTACAGACTCGGAGAGGAGAGGTGTTGACGCTGAAGGGGCCTTTCTCAGATGAGAAACAGATCAACACAAAGGGTATGCCAGGGCATCCTCATCTCTAAGGATAAAGACCACCAAGACTAGATGGGTAGCCCCTACCTCCAGGAGGAAAGAGAATTCAATGTCCTATTTCTGACTTATGGAGCTGACTCAAGTTCTCTTGGTCATGGAGCACTCCCTTTCAAGAATGACACAGGGGTGCTGGGAAGATGACTCACTGGTTAAGAGTACTTGCTGCTCTTGCAGAGGGACCAGAGGTTGGTTCCCAACACTCACATCATGAAGCTCACCACTGCCTGTAACTCCAGTTCCAGGGATTCTGACATTCTTTTCTGGACTGCACAACCATGTGGCATATGCTCACACAGGGACACTCATATACACAGAAATAAAAATAAAATCAACCTTTTGTTTGTTTTAAGACTGACACAGGTATGGTCAGATTCACGCAGGACATGACGTGTTAGTGATAATAGGAGCTGAGACGAGGCAGGGGCTTGGGTCTCCAGCAGGGATGAGTTAGCTGTTAGGTTTCAAACCTGGGACAAATGGCTGAGGTGTCTATTCAACATGTCAAAGCAGATGCTGACTTGCCAGGTTCTTCCCGCATCCCTCAGTCCCTACCTGTAACAGGGCCTGCCTGGCTGGCACCCGGCTCCCCAACTCTCCAGCCGAGGGGCTGCTCTTCCCTATGTAACCCAACCATTTTGGTTACCCACTCTTTTTGTACCTTTGGGTCTCCTGGCTGCCCTGGTTCCCCTCTGTCTTCCCCCTCACCCCTCCTCACATGGCCCAGTTCAGTCTGGTCACGTTCACTCTGGACTCTCCTAAATGTCCCTGCCTCTGACCACATTCTCCCATATCTCTACAATTCTCCTCCATCATGCCTAGGAGCAGCCATGTGCCTTTCATGTTTCCTTTCCTTTGTAATTTTTTCATTCATTAGCCTTCTACAGATAATAACTAAAAGCGCTTGTTACAGTGTAAAACACTCTAAAAAAAGCATATAGCTATGGAATGGAAAGAAACTATCGGGCTGAAATTTGGAACAAAATGGGAACCCAAAGAGCAAGTGTGTGGGCACTTTTTTCCTTATGGGGCATATTTGCTGACAGGAACACATTTGCACTAATTGCAACAGCCTCATTAGTAGAAATAGAACAGAAATCAAAGTGTAGAACACACACACACACACACACACACACACACACACACACACGAGACCCTTTTCCTATTGTGCTGGGCTTCTACGAGTCAGGCCCTGAAAATAAGGACGAACCAGAATAAGGCCACCTTCTAGCCTTCTGAGGACAGTGATCCTGGTGTATGAAAGGCGTGTGAGGGTGGGTGGAACTTCCTGAAAAGGCTGCATCCACACGGTATGTTTTAGGGACAAACTCAAATTCCTACCACTTGGGTGATATTTAAAACAGAGTGAGGTTCTGTCCTAAGGATTGCAAACCTGGAGTGAAGCCAGGATAAAAATCAAGGCCTTCCTGAAAAAGACCACTCAGCCTCAAAGTATCCCGGTAAATAATTCTTAGGGGGCAATAATGACAAATCCCTAGTCAAAAATAAGCAAACACACAAGAACTAAGAGGGTCAAGTATGGCATCTACTAAAAACGCACATTTTAAGTTGAGGCCCTGATGAACTCTGTAGCTGTGAGTCCAATCATTCATTCTGCATGTCTTGGGCACTTCCTCTGGGCCAGGCAGTGCTGCAGGTGTTGAACACACATGCTCTTTCCGCTGTCACCTGAACAAATGGCCCCAGCACTCAGTGTCTGCTGCCCTGCCATCCTGTTGAAGCTTATTTACCTTTCCTTTCTGGGGTCTCTGAAGAGTTCCAATCACAGTCTAATGAGTGCCCTCACTGTTTAATAGCATATTTTGAAATACGCAGCAGTCTTTCAAGACTGAAGTTGACATCACTGATTCCTTTTTCCGAATCTCATTCTCCGAAGGTTCTGTGGTTGAGCTAAGCCTAATTATTCCTGAAGAAAACCATGGAACCACACATATTAGTAGCAAGTTGATAAAAGACAAAGATAGCTATCTCAGAGACATAAACCTCAAGGGTAAATATCTCTAACTTTGTGAAGGCCCAAACAGGTGACCTATTAAGGGGAACCATAGCATGAACTGGAAAACATTGATTTTTAAGGTACATCTGGAAATAGCCAAAGGCATAGGAAGGGTGGAGGAAAGTTAGACCAATATTTAGTTATACGTGGACTGCTTGTCTTCACCAATGTGCTAGCAAAAGCATCAGTAGTACAAATTTGGATTACCGAGGTGTGTTTGTCTACCCAGGTTTTCATGGGGAGTTTTCAAACTGTCGCCTCCGTAATTCTGCCTTTGTTTTCTCTTATTAAACATTCTAGCAGTTGTCGTTTACTCAGCCTCCAGTAACCCATGCTTTCTTAGTTATGCCAAACGACAACAGTACAGTGTAATAATAATAAAGGTAGGAGTCAGTCACGAAGGTGGCACAGGCCTATAATCCCAGCATTCAGGAAGTGGAGCCGAGAGGATTGTGAGTTTGAGACCAGCCTGGGCTACACAATAAGCTGGAGTCTCCAATGGTAAGAATAATTAAATCGCTCTTATCCCATTTTACACATGAGAAGACAATAGTCGAGAAGGTCACTTCCCCAAGCAGGTGCAGAGGAGCGTTGAGTATTAGTTTTACCGGTTCAACAGACCTGAAGTTAAACCATGCTCTGCCCACATTTCTCCTCTCCTGAGGATGAGGCTCAGTAACTTTCCAAGGTGAGGGGTGTTGTGGGGATGAGAGGAAGCCTCGCTCACTGGAGCACACAGCTCTAGCAAGGACCAGCCATTCCCTCCACCCAGAGATGTTTCTTCTACACATTCTTGTCTTGACTTAGGCAATGTCTTCAGCTGGTTTTAAAAGTAGCTACTTCCAAGAAAATAAAGCACCACTTTTAGAATAATGAAAATGTGACCATTGCTAGAGCCACCGAGAGCCCTCAGGGTTTTAGTGTCCCTTCCAAGCATTCCCAACACCAACTTGTTTCACCCTTTAGAAAATATCGTAATAGTGCAGTCGTAATTTTTAGTTGGCTGTCTCAGGAACATCGTAACATAATCTCTGGGTCTTGAAAAATGCCAACTCAGGAAACAGTGCAAGAAAAGAGACCCAGGTTTGCTTTCCCTTCTTTGCTGGCCTCTCAGACAGCCTGCCTTTCCTTCCTTAGGTATCTGTGTACATAGGGGATAGGGCTGGAGGTTAGCCATGACTAGAGTTAGGTCGAGGATAGAAGAGAGATGTGACTGACCGCTGTTTCTTGGTTCTCCAGGGTAAAGATGGTTAACACAGAAGGGATGTACTACTTTTCTTTATTAAAAGAACATTGATTTTTTCCCCTAGAACTTATGAATCATCTTCATGCAATCTTTCATTTAGTCTTTATCATTTACTGGTCCTAATATAAAAGTCTATATTCACTCAGTAAGTAAATAGAAACCTTGAAGAAAAGAAATTTTGCTGTTGACAAAAATGTGCTAATGCAATAGTCAGGTTATGTTGTTACAACCTTACTAGTCATCAGCCCATGCCTTCCACCCAGGTTTCCACACTCACCGCCATCAGGCACACAGAAGGGGACCCACACACATCTGAAGTTATGGGGGTGGTTGCTATATGAATCGACAGTCCTCTACTGACCAGGCAGAAGGCAACATAAAAGTCTTTTCAAGTCCAAGAAGGAAAGCCCTTACCTAGGCTGCCTTCTGGGACTCATGAGTTCAGAGGTCACGTGTGTGGAAAAGTTTGTTTTGTTCTGTAAGGTGTCAAAACCCATTTTGAGTTAACACTGACAGTTTGAGTGATTTTACATGCACTCACAGCCAGCCTGTTACAGGACTAACAATAAGTCCAGGGCCCTTTGGGAACTTGGGATGGTTGCTGGAAAATAATTGTTAGGCTAAGGAAAAGTTGGGAAGTTCTGCTCTTAGGGTACTAAGGGGGGGAGGAGGAGGAGGAGGAGGAGGAGGAGGAGGAGGAGGAGGAGGAGAAGAAGAAGAAGAAGAAGAAGAAGAAGAAGAAGAAGAAACACAACAGCAGAAAATAAACTATAAGATTCAAATTTTGTAAACACAAAAACCAAACGCTGGTTCTTAGATTCCTCACTGGTAACTGGAGCCTCTGGGATGGACCTTTAAGGCCCTGCCCTCAGCCCTGTACTTCACAGACTCCCTCTATCTAACTGGAGGCATGCAAAGGAGAGTTCACTTTCTGACTGATGCTTGCTTGACAAAGTTCCTCCTAGGAACTGGAAGTTCTTGATGCAAGTGAGGAGGTGAGACTAAAATGCTACCAACATTAAAAAATGGTGGTTACAGTAGAAAACACCACCTAACACCTAACAGAACTTGATCAAATGATATAGGAGTACAAGTGATAGTCATAAAACTCATTACATATGTTACTGAGTGTACCTCTTCTTTGAAATTACCCATCAGAGGCAGCTGGACTCCAAGTGTTGTCCCATCACATAGTGACACCACCTTCCTCCTGGACACTCCTGCTGAACAAGAGTGACCACCGTCCCCAGGACACAGAGCACCCATATTTTCCGATTGTCACACCTCCAGTTCCAGGAAGACTCCTCCACTCTTTCCTTGTGGCTTCTCCAGCCCTCAGCAACACTGTATTCCTCAAAGTACACTAATAAGTAGCATATGATAACAAACATTTATTGAGCACCTACTATGTGCCAAGAATATGCTTAGTTATTTGAGAGGTCTTCCCATTTACTCACCACCACAAGCATTTGAGGCACGCAATGGTGGTGGTTAGGGGCCAGTGTTCAGCAGCTGGTTAGCTGGGTGGGATCTTATTTAAGGCTTGTAGACCACATCTGAGGTGACCCAAATACTGTCTGTGAGCTTCCTTCTAACGCAGAGCCTATGATTACTACTGTTTTCCCTCCACTTTTATTGAGACATAGTGTCATTTTTAAGAATGCAAATTTTATAAGAGCCAGAGTTGTTATGGGGAAAGAAACTTAAATATACCTTCATCTTTCTCATTGAAAGGGGGACTGTCCAGACTCACTGTGGAGAAAACTGCAGCCTCTGGAAACCCTCCCCTTATCTTACTTATCAAACGGAGCTCCCCCACCCCCGCCGCGTGCCAATAGGGAGAGAATCACGCTGGAGGGTTAAAGCCTGCCGGTATGAAATCCTCCAATTAGCCCAGATAATTGCAGTTCTGTGAAACTCTATCATTAAAGTCCACTCCAAGAAGGGTCCCAAGGTTAGAAGCACCCCGGTGGCTGTCGCTGACGTGTGGCCAGCGATCAGACCCGGCAGACGCTCAGCCCACCACCCACTGCGCTCGCGGAGGTCCTGTGTGAGACAGGGCGGGTGGACGGAGACTGGAGGAAGAAGGGACTTTCCTATCGGGTCCTGTTTTCTGGTTGGGACCCACTTCGTAAGCTCAGGAGGGCTCTGGCCGGCAGGACCCCCGGGGATTGGAGATCTCCCAAGAGGTACCGGGCAGCGAGGGGCTCCCCGAGGGTGGCCCGGGGAGGGGAACGCGGACTTAGCCCCATGTCCCTGCGTGTCACCGGGCACCCCTGTCTTCCCTCCCGGCACCGAGTCCTGCGCCAGAGCCTCCCGGGGAGGGCGGGACCCACTGCGGGTCAGCCGGGCGGGAGGGGACGGCCGGGCAGGCGGCTGGCAGCCTACCGTCTTCTGCTTCTTGACCCCCGACATGCTGCGGCTGTGACGGAGCCCGGGTCCAGGGCGCAGAGACGCGGATGGCGGCGGTGGCTGCCGGGCTCCAGGGAAGGAGGTATAAAAAGGCTCCTCAGACACGTCGCACTTCCCTTGACCGGCCCCCTTCTCCTACTCCTCCTCCCGCCGCGCTCCTCTCCGCCCCGTCGGCTCCGCCAGCAGCGCCCAGCCCCGGGGACCCGGCAGCCGCCAGGGCGGGTTCCTCGTTGGCGTCCCGCCAGCTCAGGTCTAGGACAAGCTCTCGACCCCGGGAGGGAGCATCCTTCACAGCTCACCCCATCTCGCATCCCACAAGAATCTCCGAGACCCTAGAGTGTACTGAGTTAAGTAAGGGCAAGCACATTTGAGGCCACCAGGCTTGCTGATGTGGACCTCAGAGCACCTAGAGCCTATGCTGTATTTAAACCTATGGATGCTTACTCTGCACTCCCGTGAACCCTGCCGTATTCCTCGTGTGCTGCCATCGTGGCCTGGCCTCTCTCTCCGTTTGGCAAATGGGGTCATTGAGATACTTCGGGTTTCCTCCAGATTGTATTCCAAGAGAGGGGATTCAAACCTGGCCTGTTAGTGCCAAGTGTGACCCTCCAGCATCATTACCGCAAAAAGAACAGAAAACCCGAAGTTTGCGAATTTAACTGCACTTTGCGCCTGGCATCGTGGTCAGGGCACAGACCGATCAGAGGACTTACTGTAACATGTTACTAAAAAGTCAAGACTGCAGTGCCAGACCCGGAGGCTGGGCAATGGAGACCTGACACGTGGCTGTTCATTCCAAACATTTCCCCTACAGCAGCGCTTCTGTGGGTGGGATGGGCCCAGAGGAGGAAGCCATGCCAGTTGAGGAGGATTGTGGCTTTTAGGTTTGGTGAGATGCCACTCTCTGGAAGGACCCAGGTGTCAGGGACGAGTAATTTGGAGACAAGCTATGTTGACCCACACCTTCAGGATCAGACGCTGAGTTTCCTGTACCCTGACTCCCTGTACCCTGACTCCCTGTAGAACAGCTTCCTCAGAGGAGTCAAGAAGGCCCACAGGGTCCGTGCTTCTCCAACCCCACCTTCTGTGAAAGGCCTGGAGAAGTTTTCTCCAGAGGTGAGGGATGGAATTTTTCTTTCATATCTAATTTACTTCTAAAAGATGTTCAGTTTTCTTTTTCTTTTTTTTCTTTTTTTTTTTTGGTTTTTCGAGACAGGGTTTCTCTGGGTAGCTTTGCGCCTTTCCTGGAGCTCACTTGGTAGCCCAGGCTGGCCTCGAACTCACAGAGATCCACCTGGCTCTGCCTCCCGAGTGCTGGGATTAAAGGCATGTGCCACCAACGCCCGGCGATGTTCAGTTTTCTTTATGTCTGAAGAGTTATTTACTGGTGTCCCTTCTGCACGGGGAAAAATGTCAAAGAACAACAGACCAAGGGTCATACTTTAAAAGGCAGCCTACGAGTCCGTAGTCTGGAGGGGTCAGTCTACTCATTTTTTATTCATTTTGAGGAAATTGCAAGCACCCTTCACGGCACAGTGACAGACACTTGGGCTTGAGTTCCTGTTCTATACACAAGGTAGCAGATATTAACTTATTATATATGAGGTTTAAACAGCAACATCCTGCCGGTATTCCATTGGGGAAAATCCTTTTATATCAGATTCAGCTGTATCTTGCTTGGATCTTGTTAGTCTTGCCATAAGAGAAGGTAAATAAAGTGCAGACCGAGAAATCATGCAATTTGTGTGACAGGTGTGTGTGTGTGTGTGTGTGTGTGTGTGTGTGTGTTTCCTATTTCATAAAGAAAATTTCTAACTGAGTTCTTTAGACAAAGATGGAAGTTAAGCGTAAATCCTTAAGGCTACTTCCTGGAAAAGAAATCTTCGTTGTCCTAGATGTACGAGATCATTTACCTAATTTTTCTATCTCTAGCAGTGTACATCTGAGGCTCAGAAAAAGGAAATAACTGGACTTTGATCCCTAGTTAGGAGCAGGGTTGGGACTCAAATCCAGGACTCCCCAAATGATCTGACACCTAAGTCACTAAGATGGCTCGGGCAACCATTTTGACACCCCATGATAACCTAAGTTTTCCCCTGAAGAGTTAGTTAATTTTCAAGTACTGCTTTTGAACATACATTTTGTTACTCTTCAGAAGATGCAGTCTCAGCTCCCTTGGGTTCCAGCCAGGTGGTTGTGACCCTTTAAGGTCAGAGATTACTGGTTTAGTCCAAATTTAGCGTGGCAACTTACTTGAAAGAAAGAAAGAAAGAAAGAAAGAAAGAAAGGAAGGAAGGAAGGAAGGAAGGAAGGAAGGAAGGAAGGAAGGAAGGAACTTACTTTCCAAAGTCTGTCTTTAAGGCAAGGCCTTGAATTCCTTTCCATCTCGCTCCTTTCTTTCCTCCTATAAGACAGAAGTTCTGTTGAAAAAACAAGGGTAGCCAGAGCTTAAGTTACGTCAAGGTTCTGCCTCCAAGGGAAATGGAGAGACTCTCTGCGGGCAGCGAAGGTTTGCATCCGATTATCTGGCAGATGAGCACATTTTCACAGCTCCCGTGCGAACATCCTCTCCAAGACTGTGTTCTTCACCGTGGGCCACGTGGTACTGATTTACAGTTCTCGATACCACCCACAACATTCACCCGCTGGAGGGCCCCAGTTTGCCCATTTTCTTTTCTTTCTAGAAACTGGTGAGGCTTGAGTAACCTAAAAAGATGGCGCTGGCTTGCTGATCCTTTTATTGTTTAGAAACGTTGGAATCAGTCAACTCCTCCAAACCACCAAGGGAAACACAAAGAATTCCAGTTGGTGAGTATTTATGTCACAGGCTCCTCAACATATTTTAGGGGTACTCAATGTGTTTTAGTTGAGGATCTAACAAGGAGACACCACCCATGCATGGTCATAACAAAAGAATTCAACCGCGTTGCCCCCTAGTGGCTGTAATGCATTAGTGTTTGGGGAAAAACTGAATTGTTGAAACTCCTCATACATAGGTAGCATTCCATTCATAAAGTAGTCCTGTCCTGTGGCTTCTGAACAGGCTTCCCAGGAGCAGGCAACAGCCGGGCAAGATACTTATAATCCATTGAAAGAAATGGATCTTCTCTGGTCAATTCAGCTAACACATGTTTGGAACAGGTTAAAAGTGATAAAGGCATGCCTTATCTGTTGTTCTTTGCCTTAAAGCACAGACTTGTCAAAACTACTTTGGAAGGCTATGGGCTTCTGTCATGGTGTGGGGTCTACTGATGGCTGTTTACATCCTACCCCCATTAAATATTTACAATAATTTCCAATTTGGAGTTTTGTAAACTGGAGCTTCTAATTAAGAGCATTTGTTCCTGAAAACATGGATCTGCAGGTGACTCCAGCTCCAGGGAATCTCATGTTCTCCTCTCACCTCATTGAGCAGCCCCCACCACATATGCATAAGTGAAATAATACTAATAATGCTAATAAAAATCCTTAAACAAAAGAGCATTTGAAAATCCATCTGAGAATCAACAACAGTCTTTTTCTCTTCAAGAGATAGCAACATTCCTTCACCTTGTATTTGTCTGTTGGCTGGTCCTGTGGGAACACAAAGGAAGGACAGTGGAGACAGATTGCCAAGGTTTCCTTGGGGAAACTCCAAGAAAAAAATGACCCAGGACTTTAAGAACTGGTAGGGCTGTGTGCGCCCTCCCTTCTCCAAAGTGGGTGGTATGAAAATTTTAAAAATTAAAGGCAGAGAGATGCATGAAATCATATGGTACGTTCAGCAGATTACAAAGCTCTGCACTGCTGATTTTAGAAGATGAAACAGAAGAAGAGAGAAGGTTGGAATCGAGAACACGCTGTTCCAATCAGGCAGCAACATGAATTTGTGTGTTTCCCCATCGTACCCAACAGAGTGTGTCAGCTGTGTGGCAGGTCTTCAGTGGAATTGTGGGACACTTCTGAGGTACAGCGGTGAGAATTTACTGTCCTAAGGTATCCAAAGTCTGGTGAGGGAAGTGTATGTGTATGTGTGTGTGTGTGTGTGTGTGTGTGTGTGTCTCCAAGGAAATGTCTTTTTTCTTCTTCTCACGACATTTATATGTGCATGTGGTGTGTATGCATGTTTCATGTGTGCACACATGCAGGCAGAGGCTCAAGGTTAATATAGAGAATCTTTCTCAATTGCTCTTCCACCTTATTCTTTAAATTAGAGTTTCTCAACCAGACACAGAATTCACCAATTCAGCTAGCCTTGATAGCCAGCTTGCTCTGGGAATCCATTCTTGCACACCAAAATTGGAATTACAGGTAGACCACCATCCCCACCCATTATTTCCCTGGGTCTCAGGAGAGTCTGAACTCTGGGCCACTTACACTTTAATTGCTAGCCATCTCTCCAGCGCCTAGGAAAATGTCTTAAGAACTGGTCTAGTTGGGTCTGG